>VOQZ01002035.1:0-42806 GCA_008079305.1 Phytophthora palmivora
ATCTACGGAGTTCTGGTACAGTATCCAAGTTCGACTAAGAGTGCCTCTTGCCAGACTCCTGGGTTCCCAGAGTACGAGATTCACAAGTACTCGTATGACGTCGTCCATGATCGCTGGAACCGTGGAGCATATCAGAGAATTTTAGACTCCGAACCCTGGTAACTATGCTCCAGGTCGCATCCGGGTCTTCTACTCTACTACTTCCACGAACGCGACATTTGTACGCAAAAGCGCTCAAGCTAGTGGAGGACATCGTGGATGTCTGCACAAACATGCACAGGCGATTTGGGAGCGCGGACACTGGGTACCTATCCCGACTGAAGAGAAGGCAGACATTGTCCTCGAGTCCCAGCGCAAGTCACGCCGTAACGCGCTTCGCAGGGCATTCAAGACGCTCTTGGACCGCTCCCATGACCCCCAGGCTTTTTGCCGTCATTGTGGAACGAGCCGGGTCTCTGGCAATTTCCAGACAAGTGCTGCTACTGGATTGGGAAGATCCCAGGGCCGAGGAGCTCGGGGGACCTACGTGCGAGAACCTCGATCTTTCAGCTAGCGACTCTGGATATGCGGGAACCCGCTCGAGTCCAATGGAGCACCGTGATCGATGACGAAGAATGGCTCCAATATGTGCCCAGCAACGTCAAGCGTCACGTCAAGCCCGTGGCATCCGCAAGCTCACCCTTTATCTCTCACACACTCGTGAAGGGCCAAGACGTATCTTAACCCTGGGAATCACTTAGTTTTTACATGTCGTAGCATAATTCCAATGATACCCAGAGTTTCACCTCATCTTTCTTAGAGTGTCAACACCACCTTCTGACTTGTTTTTTGAGTTGCTCACTTGGAGGCTATCACAGCCTCTGTGAAGCTCATCGTCGTCACTTTGCTCCTTAATACTCCACATGATGCCCCAGCCTCAGCAGTGTCCTTATCCATAATCAAATCAAATCAAATAAAACCACAATCACACTTCTGTCTCCAATCTCCACACATTCCTTCGATCTTCCTCAGAGTTTCTCGGTATAACTCAGGGTTTTATCCCCTGAAACTCACTTGCAACTCTGGATCACAATCACCTCAGGATACTATATTCCTGGGTGATCATCGCCGGCCTGCATGGCCTGGAAACGGGCTCGTGCTCTTGCACCTTGATTAAACTCGTATAGTAAGGCACCACAGTTTAGCTTCGACACGGGGAGCCACTCGGTCTCGTCGTAACCCTTCCACTTCACGAGATACTCGCGTATCCGTCTTGATGTCCTAGTTCGTTTAGTCCATCGCAAATCCAAGATTCGTTCGACTTCGTATTCATCGTTCACACATCTGGTTCCCAGCTATCTTCGGGCAACAACGCTGCGTCGAAGTCGTCGTCTTCACTCACCTCAATTTCCACAGTGGGCCGTTTCGGGAACAGTGCTCTGGGCTTCAGGCGACTCACGTGTACCCAGGGATTCACACGATATCCAGTGTTCTCGACTCGTTTCGCGGAAATCGTCATGGATTTCCTGGATTCTGAAGGGGCCATGCCACATATGGGCCAGCTTGCGACTCAACCCTGGCTGCACCTTGGGTATGTACAACCAGACAGCATCGCCCGCAGCGAATCCCGACCTCAGTCGTTCTGACAATTCCTTCCACTTCCTGGTTTGCTCGGCAGAGCGCACTCGCTTAGCTTTCTTCTGAAGATCCTCAGCGCAAGCTTGAGCATAACTGTAGTCACGCTGCAATTTCCTGCGCCATTCGTACGCGGTGCGCTCCTGGACACTCGAGGGCCTGGGCCCTAGCATCGCTGAAACAGTGCCATGTGCGTCCCAGCCGTGTACCAGAAAAAACGGAGTATCCAGGCGAGTAGCATCAACGACGTGTTCAGGGCGAACATCAGGCGTTCTGCATGGTCGTCCCAGTCACTCTGGTCCGCCTCAGCAATATAAGCTCGGATGCTGCGCACAACAGTCTGCACTGACCTCTCTTGCTGTCCGTTCGCCTGGGGCGATACGCCAGAGTGGCCCGCTGCTTACTACCCAGAAGTTCACGAAAGCGTGTGAACACTTCACTCATGAACCTCGGGTCTTGGTCGTGCCTCAGCATCGAGCTCGCTCCAAACCTCCTGAAAACTTGTTCCTCGTACACCTCAGCGACATCTTGAGCTGTAGTAGAGCTCATAGGTTTGCACATAACAAACCCTGAGAACGAATCCTGAAATAGTAACAGGAATGTGTTTCCACGGTCCGACTTGGGCAAATGTGTCACGAAGTCCATAGATACGACTTCGAATGGGCGCCTGGGTCGATGTTCCCAGGGGAAGGTCCAGGATTCTGAGGGCGCCCCTTGCCGCTGGCGCAATCCACACACTCTTTGACAAAGACTTCCACGTCAGCATACATACCATGCCAATAGAACTCGGAACGCAGCTTCTCATACGTCCTCGTGATTCCCTGATGTCCACCCTGAAAATCTTCGTGTGCGTAGTGCAGGATATCAGGCTGAAGAGCTTTCGGTACTACGAGTCTGAGTTCGTCAACCATGTCCCGGGGCGATCTCTGGTTGACCGACTCAAACGATATAAGACTTCTCTGGAATCCAGTATAAAGTCATCAGCGATCTTCGCAAGTTTCCTGGCTTGCGCGTGCGACAGCTTTCCAGTGTTGCCTCTCAGAAAATCTTTGAGTTGCAACAGATAATCATCCTTATCCTGGTGCACCTTGATGCGCCGCCATCGCTCGGCCTGGTATTCCAGGGGCCCCATAGGTTCGTCTTGAATTTCAGATTCCTGCGTTTGTGCACGAGTTATAACGGCGAACACTTTGGCCGCCGCAGGCAGTGGGGCGCACTCAGGTCCTGGCATACTCAGAGTTTCCACACCCTGAGGGTCATCCTTCTGAATTCCAGTGTTCGGCAGCACTTTCGGTTTTACCAGCTTTTCGTGGATCTTTGACACCAACTGCAGATGTGTCCGTTCGTCAACATCCTCCACTTTCCAGGACTCTCCAAGCGCAAGGGTCTTGGAAGTCAGATAGTCTGCTGCCTGGTTGAACTCTCGCTTGACATGTACCAGACGCACAGACTTGAACTTAGTTTTCAGAACCTCATATTCGGCCAGCTTCCTCTGGAGGTTAGGCTGGTTACAATTGATGAGGCCTTGGCTTGCTGAATGGCGATCCTAGAATCTCCAACCACAACAATATCTCGAACCCCTTGCTCAATCGCCAGAGTGAGGCCTTCAGGAGCCCATGATACTCAGCGTCATTTACGGTCACATCTTCCAAGATGAAACCCTGAGCGTCTAAGATCTCCCATCCGGGGAGACGCCATAGGATACACCCACAGCTCCCTTGTCGCGTGGACGTCTTAGCCGCACCATCGAAACTCAGAATGTAACCTTCGTAATCCGCCTCCAGCATCTCTATACTGATAGGTACTGGAGGTTTGACGCGCCCCTTGGCCGGGATCAGGTTCTCAGCGACTTCATCCAAGTGTTCTCTGGGGGTGATACCCGCACCTAGGATCGCAGCGAGACCGTCCTCGTCGCGTTGAACTCTGCGTATTTCCAGGTCCCAGTGAGATAACTTCAGTCCCCACTTCACGGTTCGACCATCTGCCGACTGAGAAGTCAGCAGCCATTTCAATACAGAGTATCGCGTATAAACGACTATCTTGGGACTGCCCTCAACCAGAGTGCGGAACACCTCCAAGACTCTCAGGATAGCGATTACCTCTTCTCGGCAATGTGGTACCTCAACTCAGCATCATTCAGAATTCGACCCGTGAATCGGACCGGGTGCACAACCCCGTCGTACTCCTGGCCCAACACAGCGGACGCCGCCCACGGATTTGCGTGTGGAATAATCACGAACGGCCTTGAGCGGTCAGGATGTCTGAGCAGTGGAGTCGAGACAATCTTGTGCTTCAGGATTTCAAATGACTCCTGGGCTCTAGACAGATCTCTAGATTTCATCTGCTCCTCGGTCAGCTCGTACAGGACGGCTGCAATCACGGGTAAATCTTCAATAAACTTGTTGTAATAATTCAGACTGCCCATGAAACTCTGAACTCCCTTCAATGTTGTTGGAAACGGTAAATCTTTGACACCTTTTGCGATCTTCGGAATTGCCCTGATACCCTCAGCACTAATCTCATGCGAGAGATACGGGATGGACAACTTTCCGAACTCACTCTTAGGAAGGCTCACGGAGATATTCCAGTATCGTAGACGGAATAGCAACGCATTCAGGTCCTGGCATAGTTGTTCCCAAGTAGGAGCACCATGGGCGATGTCGTCGATATACGAACTTCGACCCAGGACAGGTCCCATCTGAGAGGGAGCCGGGATATTACGCTGAAACACCGTCATCTCGTCTGTCAACACTGGGAGGCGAGGTATACTATCACCTGAAACTCTGGGTTCCCCAGAGTTCAGCTTCAGAAAATGTAAGACATCCTGATCCACCTCAGCTTCTTCCTCAGGGGGCAACCGCAAGAATCCCCACAGGCAGTTATTGAGCACCGCCTGGTAGATCAATGGTGCATTTTTTAGGCCGAATGGCATCCTGACCCACTGGTAGTGTCCGTAGGGACAGACGAACGCAGAGATTAACTTGGCTCTCTCGGTCATCTTGATAGCCCAGAAGCCACTAGCCATGTCCAAACTCATAAACCACATCGCCGATTCGAAGCCAATCAGGAGATCATCAATGAGTGGCAAGGGGTAGTGTGAGAGCTTGATGAAGCTATTCACCACACGGTAGTCGATGCACATCCGGATATCCACACCATTCTTCTTAAGGACGATCACGATCGGAGATGCCCAGGGAGATGTAGAGGTTTCAATCAGTCCGTTCTCCAGAAGCTTCTTCAGAAGTTCATACACCTTGGTCCACAGATGCGGTGCAATAGACCTTGGGCGCTGAGCAACTGGTTTAGCGTCACCCACATCTAGGTCACACACCACTCCACGAGCGGGTGGGGGAGCTGCATTGCCATCTCCTAAGAAAATCTTCCGATGATACTCCAGAATTCGCCGCACTTGGTCTTCCATCTCAGGCGTTGTCTTCCCAGGGACTCCAACATCGGCCTCCTCGATCTTGCACTCAGGAGTCAGGTCTTTTATCTCAGGAAGCATAACCAACTGGTCACGCAACTGAGAGAGTAACTCGCTTCCTTCCCGCATATAAACCGCAGGCTCATAGTCAAGGTCCTCGGTCGATAGTCTCATGCAACGCTCATATTCCTGCTTTAACTTCTCCAATGGGGTCCCAGGCATCCCAGAGATTGGGATATCCCAGTATTCCTCAACGGCCTCCAGCGAGTCATCGTTATCTGCAACAGAATCCAGAGAATCACTCTCTTCACCTCGCCAATCCTGAAAATCACTGTCAATTTCCACCCCTAAACTCGGGTTTTCGGCGGCATGTGAAGCAATGCCAGACAACTCATCCGTAAGGCTGTTATCACTTAAGTCATTCGTATCAACAGCCATGTCTCGAGATTCCCGAAAGCTCACTGGAGACACTTCATCCGTCTGAGTTGAAGCATCTTCTGCGAATCGTACACGACGGATCTTTGGTTTCCTGAGAATCGAGGCGAGCAACGCTGTATCAGCCCCCTTTGCAGGTCGCGACAAAATCTTCGTAGGCCACTGATATTTTGGAGTATCAACACAGGGTGGTTCCAGCGCTGCTAAACGTTCTGCACGAATCCTGCCCTCACGTGACTGGACATTTTCCAGAATGAGGGTCTGCCACTCACGATATGCGAACGACCCAGGACGCACAAAGCGTCCGGCGCGCGGGAAAAAGCCATACTCTACAATCCGGGCGACTGGAGTTCTATTGTCAATCCAGACGTCCTTGTCCGAAATGTTGACCACCTTCACAGCAACCGGCCAGGATTTTGCAGCGTAAATCAAGCGGGTCACCCAGCGATCACCTCGTCCTGCCCACACGACTTCACGTTGTGGGTTCGTCATCCCATACGAAATCTTCACCACCTTGGATTCCCCAGGGGCCAAGTACCAACTACTTGTGGTTTCCACAGGCATGTCAACACCCAGACGCTCCTCTGGGTTCCATCCACACATCACGATCGTTTCTTCATCGGGAAGCGTCACAAGACCTTCACGGATACCAATCCTCACTCCAGCTGCAAACATGAAACTCATACCCAGGAGAACTTCGATTCCTTCGCCAATATTAGCGACCCAAACATCCAAGAGGTACACCACTCTCGAACCGAGAGTGATCTTCACCTGAGCACTGGCGCCGATGTACGTCGGAACACCTCCCATACCGGATACCTTGGTTTGTTTGTGCGACTTGAGGCGGAGTCCGAGCTTACGCGCTAAGTCGAAACTCACAATGTTCACAGTCGCACCGGTATCCAGGAGAACTTTCGTCCGACAGTCGTTCACGGCACCATGCACCATCGCCACATCACGTTTCTTTGGGTCAGGGTCATTATCTTCCCACCATCCATAGCGTTCCCCAAGGTTTAGTTTGAACTCCCTAATTTCTTCAGAGTTCACTGTCCCAGGGTTCACTTGTTCAGGATGTTGAATTTCAGGGAGAGTCATGAAATCTTGAGTCAAAGTAGTCATGCATTGTTGGTTATCTTGGGTTCTTGTTCTCAGCTCCGGGCCTACATACACTAGAACACATAACTCTGGGGCCTTCACTGGCCCGACGCGTACTGGGTCCCCACCCAGCGGGCTTATTGGTTTGACGGCCGCCCAGAGTTTGCTTCGCCATCCAGGAGCTTATCCAGAATTTGGCTTGGCATGTCCTTCAGTGCACCTTGGCGGGCGAGTTTCTTCACGGCTTCCAGGGTTTTCCAGTCTTCACACGGCTTTCCGAGATGCATCTTGCCACAGTTCTCGCACGGTTGCGCTCGACACATGTGGGTTGGATGGCCTGTTTCCAGGCAACGGTCACACTTCCTGTCCTTCCAGCAGTCTTCTTCAGGATGTCCCCATTTGCGGCACTTCTCACAGAACTTGTCCCAGTTAGGGTTCTCGCGACGGGGAGAACGGAATCCAGAATTCGCATTTGGTCCAGAGTAGGCGTTTGGTGGACGCCATCCCATGTTATCCATCACGCGATATACCTCGTTTGTCAACGTCTGAGTCCACTCGACACCCTTTGTGCTGGCAGATTTCCAGCACTAGACGTGGTAGCTTCTTCTCCAGATATCTCACGAGTTGACCCTGAGTTCACACTCGAAGTCCTTGCGGGAATGCTGGGTTCGTCGGTAACTTCCTGGAAACGCGCATGCAATTCAGGATCTTCGTCCGACTCGGAGTCTGAGACACCGCCCCTAGTTACGTATGCACGTCCGGTACGCTTCGACTTGAAGCGTCCCTGAGGGATATTGTCGGCACGAAAGTCCCGAACTCTGGGTGGCGGAGCATCCCGGTCGCTGCGACTCCAAACTTCTTCGTCCTGTTCCAAAGCGTACTCCAGGTCAGCGATATTTCTGAACCTTTGACCTTGCAGTGACGTCTTAAGACGCGTGTTCCTGAGTTTCGTAATGAACCTCCGAATATGCTTCTCTAGGCGTTTCGAAGACTTGCGAAAGTCAATGTCAGCCTTGCCAGCGGCGGAATTCAGACGATAGAAGAAATCCAGGGCGCTTTCCGAGTTCTTCATTTCCATCGTAAAATATCGCTCAGAATACGATGAGCGCGCCTTGCAGTATTTCTTCCTGAAGGCGGATGCCAACTCCTTCCAGTCACGCTGAGTGTGCTTGGGTAACTGGTTGAACCAGTCACGCGCAGCTCCTGGGAGCTTCAGCTTGAGTTCCTGAGTTCGCATCTTCGTGGACCAACCTCCTTGAGCTGCCATGTTCGCGAAACGCTCCCACCAGTGCACCCGTTCTCTGAGTGACGCCTTAGTGTCGAACTCACCCAGAGTATTCGAGTTGATATACGGCCGGAATGTCAGGAGCGTAGTGCCAGCCTGAGTCGCAGAAGCCGCCGTCAGGTTAACCCCAGCGTCCTCATCCGAACTATCCTCGGAGCTTTCAGAGGACGAGTCATCATCACTGGAGTCGGAACTCGGGTCCGAGTCCGAAGGAGGATTGACATCCCTGCGCTTCTTCTTATCTTGCCGATGCTTCTTGGACACAGAGCGCTTGGAGCCTGTCTTCGAATCTTGCGAGGGCTTAGAGGCTGTTGTCCTCCTGGAATCCGACGATCTTCCCACAGGTACAGGTTCAGGCTTGACATCCTGTATCACCTTGGTTTCAGGAGCGCCATGCCCTCGCTTGACATGCTTCGTCCTGCCGGAAGTGTCGGGGGGAGACTGCACGAGGGTAGCCCTTCGCTGAGAGGCAGCGACTTCGGGAGTGTTCCTCAGATCAGCTGTCCCCTGTCTCTGGCCTGCGACAGTTGCGTTTCCACTGATTATACCATCGGACCCTGGGATCGAGTTGCGGTTTCAGGACTCTGGGCTACTGACAACCTCACGTTTGTTGCCAAATCAGGGGTCACAGTCGCACGCCGCCCTTGAACTTGAGCCAATGTTGCACGAAGGTCGCGCACCTGGCCGGCATGGAACCGCTGAATATTCTGGGAAGATTCTCGCTCTCGCTCTCTTTCCGCCTCAAGCTCTTGGACCTTCTGCTCCATAGTCGACATTTGCTCTTTCCAGCTAGCGTGGACTTCGGAAGCCCAACGCGCACGTTCCGCATCCGCTTCGGCTTCACGCTGTTGCCAACGCTCGGCGTAAGTGGCATCTAGACGCTCACACTCAAGACGTACAATCTCCATGACACTCTGGGTCGCACCCTGAGTTTCGGTGGGACTCTGAGCCTGATGAACATCTACATCTTGCACTCGTCGTTCCGCTTCTCTCCGGGCGATCTCTGCATGAACCAAGCGATCCGTGAGTTCCTGGATCTGGCGGCGCGCATCCAAATCACGTTGTTCCCTGAGTCGCTCACGCTCCAAGGCATCCAGGCGTTCTCTGGCGAGGAACTCTCGTTGCTCCTGCTCCATACGGGCCTGCCACTCCTGTTGTTGTCGCAAGACATTCAGCTCGATTTGGGCGGGCCCCGATCTTGAAGACACAGACGAAGCAGATCTAGATGCACTCGAGCGGCTCGAAGCAACGGATTTCCTGGACTTTGTCGAACGCTGAGAGTGTGCCTCACTCTTGGAACTCTGATACTGGCTCCGCTCGTCGCCACTGGTATTCCTCACACCGTCAACCCCTGGGCTCATGGAAGAAATCTGAGTTTTGGCTCGGCGGTGGTTACTGAAATCCTGGGGAGACCAGTCTTCCTGGATGCAGTCTCTGGGTCCGAATGCACTGACGACTCCATCTCGACGTCTTCTTGCTCGACTGCCACATGGCTATGAGGAATGACCGTCCGGGTGACTTGGAATCCAAGATCTCCGGTAGCCGTGAAACCGCTTGCACTCTGAGCCACAAGCGCCAGAGCTCCTACTTGCTGTCCAAGCGATCTCATCGACGAAGACGAAGAGCTACCGTAGGACGTCTGGGCGCCTGAGGCAGTACTCTCGTCTGAAGCGCGTGAGGTGCCAATAATACTTGGCACCAAATCCGGAACAGCATCCTTGGCTTCCATCTCCAGAGACTCACGTCCATTGGACATGGAATTCAGGGGAGTGGAATTCTGAAGCGAAGTACCAGTCGAGGACTTGTACGCTGGAAGAGAAGACAACGACGGCGTGGATAGGGCCGACGGCGTCGACGGGACTTGTGGGCGAGGCGGTCCATGCTGGGAACGCTTGGATTGTGGCTCACTATCACTTGACCCTCGCGGGCTCCGTGAAATCCTGAGTCCGGTGACTCTGAACCTCAGAACAAACTGACGGCCCAGTAGATCCGCATCGTAATCGGTCATCAATAGATCACCGTCTCCATCTTCCGTGTGGTACTCCAACCTTGGCACTTGCTCTTGAACGCTTGGTGTGGCGTGACCTTCAGAGTTCACCTTGGAAGGCACACCAGCTATCACCATTCTCCACTCAACCAGTTCCACCGCAATGAAATTCTGGACTTCCTCCATGACCGAACGCACCAGACTTTCCGGAATCCTAGAAGCACGTGTCGCGGACCAGCCAGAGATCAAGTTGACGAACTCGAAACCAGCTTCGAAGAACAGAGTCTGCAAAATGGCAACACACTCGCGCGCGGTCATGATACTCTGGGGGATCGTAGTTGCCGTAAGATCCTGGGCCGTTCCGACGCCCCACCGGGCTACATGGAACTCAGAGATCCAAGCTTCATCTTGATTCGTCAGAGACAAACGCCACTTGAAGTAGTCTCCAGTCGCATACGCGGCAGCGAAGTACGAGTTGGCATCCGGCTTCGGAGTCGGCCACTCATAAACAACACTTGGAGGTGTCACTTTTCCAGGGCCCACCTCTTCCCAGCGTCGAACCTCGCGTCTGACATACAACACCATGTCTTCAATGTCCGACGCCGTTGTCTTCGATCCTGGAACAGGCGTAGCAGTATCCCGAACGCCGCCTTCAGGCTTCACTTGCGAACTTGGTCCTGAGACCCTGAGTTCAGGTGGTGCGAACCCAGAGTTCACTTTGGAACTCAGGGTTTTCGCCTCCTCCTTCATTCGCACGGGCTCCGGCTTCACTTCCACAACAGACTCGTCCGAAGATGAGACCAAGTCAATCACCTCCGGGGACTCAACCGCATTGGCGCCTCCCTCCGACGCCTGAGCACCACCCTCGCGGGTGTGCTCCTCTGGAACTTCAGGGGTCTGCGACCCAGAATTCGCCTCCGATGAACCTTGGAACCCAGGGGAAACTTGATCCTCTGGGGTTTGCGATCCAGCGGCCGACTGATCTTGAGCAGCAGACGCCTCGACGTCCCGACCTTGCGCTACCTCGCTTTCGCGAGCAGCCCTCTTCGCCTTCCGAGCGTCGCGGACAACTGTTTCCAGGTCCTTGTGCTCTTCAGGCCCCAAACCTTGAACACGACGCGACTGACGTGACGCCTCACCGCGCCCCCCGTCACCACGCCCACTCTTCTTCGCCCCTCGTCCTCCAGGCATCTTGGCAGCTTGAAGTTGACGGGCACTCAACCCTCCTTCAACACTTGACTTCGGTGAAATCCTCGACAATCGAATCCGGGCACGCGCACCAGCTGTGGCGAGGCCGATGAAACCTTTATCGCCCAGGGGTTTGTATAGCGCAGCCCAAGATGTTCCTCAAGGTGTAAACCCAGAGAATCGACTTAAGAGTCAACAGCAAGGCGATTGATCCAGAGGTTCGCAGCCGCGAAGCTTTAAACCCAGAGAATCACTCCCCTTGGTTGGCGTGGGTACCTCGTGTAATCCCTGTCGGCTCGTTTGTCTTCGACGGAACGGCACTCCACCGATTGTAAGTGTAGCCTTGAAGAAGTGCCGGAGTGCACGTCTAATCCAGAACGCACCTCCACACCAAAAGGCAAACCCAGAGAATCAGATCACCCGGAACCCAGAATATTACAGATTCAGGGTCCGGGATTGCGGTCAACTCCGGGACTTGGAACTTAGAAGACACCTTACCCCAATGCCCTCTTAGCTTGATAAAAACCAACAAAATACAGAGTATACAAACACTACAACTAGCCGTCACTTATTCTTTTGGACCCTCGGACGGTGGGTCACTCCTACACTAGGCTCACTCGAGTCCTAAATTCAGGGGCCTAGCTCCCCTGAGACTCACACAAACGCGCACCACCTCCAATACAGGAGGAAAAATATAATCACTATCAATAACCTTCCCTTCACACAAGCAGTCAGTACAAAATCCTGGAGGCGACTACCTAGCACCCCAGAATACCCTTCGAGAATATGAAATGGGCTACCACGAGCACAGCAAGTGACCCAACTAGGATATGGAATAGATGGATCACTCCAGGAAGCTCAAGGCCGTCACTGGTCCCCACCTAACTGGACTTGAGTTTGATGGAGTCCACACAGACGGTCGTCCTTCACCGTTGATGTGCCCTTAGCGTCCCGCGGTCGTAGTCTCGGGTCCTCCGGAATGGTCGTCGGCAGGCTTGGCCGAAGTCACTTGCGCAATACAGGGAAAATTGAACTCTGTTTGTCTTTTATCAGCTACTTCTCTTTCTCTAACTTTTCTGCATTCTTTGGGCAAATATCTTCTCTTCACTATGCTTGAGGTCGAATATCTTGTCTTGAGTATATCTTGGGTTCAGCGGTCCAAACCTGCGATCGGCTTGCGATTCCATTGTCGTCAGGCTTCGAAAGTGCCAAATGTGGGTCTTTAGCCTTGGTCTAATATGACACGGGATTCCCTCTCGATTCCTTGAAAGTGTCCACTCTGCACATCCATGCTGATCCTTCAAGGTCACACATCACTTGATTGCAAACTGGCTTCGGACTGACTCGGAATCCAGAGAATCACGTGGCGCTCAGGGTCATCCCTGAGATTTCTGTGAAACTCTGGGGGGTCATTAGGGTCTATGATGATCTCTGGATATTAGCTTGGGAGACACTTGATTTTGGTATTTAGAGTCTGGATTCACGATCCAAACCCAGAGATTCATCTTGAACTCTGGGTCACCCGCACTCAGGGGGGTGAACTCTGGGTCACCATGCGGTACTCTGGATATTAGGTCTGCTGCGTCACAGACTCGCATATATCTCCACAAATCCAAGCACTTAGCGGGTTTAGCGGCCTCCTGCGCATGATCACGGTAGTAGTGGGTTGGTTTCTCAGGGTAATATGATCCTTTGTCGTTACTTTGGTCCACAGCAAGATGAGGTGTACTCTGGGATACGTTCGCCAGAGACACTTTCCGCCAGACTTTAGGCACTCATCGTAAGGGAAAGTCCGCGGCTGGACTGAGTGTTCTTTGCACCTCTGGGTGTGCACTCCCAGGAATCACACTTCCAGCCAGTTGGGCCCATCTGCGGTCAAGTACTGGATTTGTCCCATAACATCATTTTCACCCCACAATCGCCATCCATGTCACACGGGTACAGCCGCGCCGCATCCAAGTCATCCACCAATCACAATCCAATACACACTCCGAGTCACAGAGGTGACGGCACGTCATCGGCAATTTTCTGAAAATCGCCTCGTGTCACCATGTCTAGGACAAGGAACGACTCCGTGCTGTCAAAGTCCTCAAACTTTACAGCCAGGTCCATACGGACCCAGGTACATTAACCACCGTACCATCGGCCAGTCTCACTGAGACCTGGCCCCTGCCTTTGCTTTCTCGCAAAGCATCGGCATACTTGTCGCCATTCCGCGCGACCGTCTGGCGTCGAGCAAAGTTCGTCGACGCCCCAGAGTCAATCAGGACTCTAAAGGGATCTCCATATCCCCGTACACTCGCGTGTACCACGAGCAGTCCGCCGCTGCTCTTTCTCGTCTCGAGAGCACCCAGGCTCTCAGGGGCTAAGCCCCCATGGCGTGTGCCGTCCGCACTCCTACCATGGGGACTTAGATCTTCCCCAGTAGGGCGCCCCGCCCCTACTGGTGACCCCAGTTTCCCTGGCGCTTGGGTCGTGGCTTTTGTCACGGGTCCCTCGAGCCCCTAGGTTTGGAAGGGAACTTCCTTTGCCCGCAGGGCAGTCACGTTGCATGTGCCCGAGCTTCCCACATCCGTAACAGCGGATGGAGCTCTGTACGGCCGTACCCAGCTTCATGGGTACCGGCTCGGTGCTAGCTCCAGCAGCTGGATCTCCTTGCACTGCGCCTGACGACGCATTGTGGCCTTGCCACACCGACGTAGGAGTACGAGCCTGTCGGTGGCTGTACTCCTCTTGGAGGGCGATCTGGATCGCCTCCTCCATAGTTTTCGCGTGCACGCGGAACAACTGTGTGCGGGATGGGCCCACCTTCAGGCCATCCATGAACACTGTCACCTTGATGTGTTCAGGTAGGGGGTTCCCCACCAGAGATGCTGCGAGTACTCGCATCTTCTGGATGTACTCATGCAGCTCACGCTTCCCTTGTTTACAGGCAAGGAAGCGCGAGCGCTGGCGATACTCATAGTTCGCCGGAAGGAAGGCGGCTCTAAGCTGTTGACACAGCTGAGCCCAGGTTGTGAAACAACCCGGCGTTGTCGCTTCGCGCGTGTACGCCCAGGTCTTCGCCCGACCTCCTATGTTGGACAGGGCGAAAGCGACTCGAAGTCGCTCGGTCGAGATGAGAGCCGCGTCCATCGCGAGCTCTACCTCTCTGACCCAGAAGTGGAGGTTCTCTCCCTCCTTTCCCTCATAAGGATTAACCTTAAGCCTCAACGGCTTAGGTTGGGCTGGCTTCATCTCAGCCACGGGGGTCTGCAGCCCCTGTACGTGGGCGATAAGCCCTCTCTCGTACGTGTCGAACGCCTCGATGCGCTCGCCCTACTCGGCCGGCGTAGCAGCCTCCAAGCTTCGGAGGGCATCTCCTCCAAAGATGCCCACCATCTTCCGGACCGACTTAAACTGAGAGTCGGTCAAATGAGGGAACTCCCCTCGTTCCATCCTGGCTTACCTTATAGGAGCCACTGAGGATTCAGGTAGTCAATCTACCCGCGTAGGCGTGGATTGACTACAAGTGCTACCAAGTGTGACGGGGTCACACGAGCACCTTGCTTAGAGGAAGCGTGCTATTAAGAGTATACAAACTCTAAGTGAACGGCAGTTCACTAGTCCCTGGTCTTAGGGGATCTAATAGCCAGTTTAGAGTAGATTTTAGACTGATTTATTTATAGTTAATTAGGTTCATTTGGCCTGTAATACAAACTCCTAATTAACTATACTTTAACCTAATTATGCATATAAAAGGTAGGTTTAATGCTATTGGTTGGCCCTCAGCCACCGAACCTACGTGGCAGTAGTGTGGATCACACCACAGTGTGGTCCACACCACTCCATCAGAGTATTATAACAAATACCCACAGAAGTATATCTACTTCTAAAAGCGGTACCCTTTCTAGGGTACCCCTTTCATGTAACCCCGTTACAAGGTATTACTTACCAACAGGAAGATAGACCAGTCCACAACTCATAGACTCTACTCCGTGCCAGCTGGAGTACTGCACGACAATGCAGTATCCAATGTGTGTGGGTAAGGCTTGCAAACCAACTTTACACTACAATCTCTCCCTATCGTGATTTTTGTAGAAGCCACTCGGTAACTATAACGATAGGCGTAATCTATATCAAATAAATTACTGAGTCCTCTACACGTTTTGTGTTTGTGTTGCTTTCATTTGTTGCTTCTTGTGTCATAATAGCCTGCTGTGTTGCAGCAAGACCTGTCGTGTTGTCGAAATACTGTTGTAGTAACGCCGTCCCCCGGAGATAGTTTGAAAATATAATCATATAAATAGGTGAGCTTTCAGGAAATAGTCTCACACAGTCTCAAAATATAGTCCTAAGTTCGCTTTTCGATTGAGTTCAATGTCAAAACGAACTTAGTTGATTTGTACTGTGTCTTGGAAATTATGGTACCGAGTCGGGGCAAATCCAGTACTTTTCTACTGGATTATGGAAATTCCTCACAAACAAGGAGTGTGGAATATAATTTGTTTGATGTGCTAGTAATATATTGGGACTCCGGAGTTAACCGTGTTGATAGCTCACTTCCGCCTACATGCTACTTACTCTAACACGAGATAACGACAATCCGATTCCCACATAAAGATGATACTTGTAGAATAAGATACACAATGTCATCATTGTACTCCACAGGCCGCACAAACGCATGTTCCAGAACGTCAGCTGATAATCTCGACTACGGCTTGAAAATGAAGCAAGGCGTTTTGCCATCTCCTTTTCTTCCGTGGTCACGGCGACGATTTAGTCGGCAAACCTTCCCCATCATGCCATCCTGCACCATCACAGATACGTACGTTCTCGCATTCCCCATGCGAACTGCCTACATCCTTAGTGTCTGGAACTGAAACACCTAGCATCTCCAGTAGTGAACTAGTTGGTTGGTGCCTGGAGCAGCAATAAATTCAAGGTATAAATTCTGCAATTTCGCTCATCCAGTTGCAGGCACTCTGCACGAGCAGACTCTTGTGGCGTGGGTTCTCACGGTCAGTTCGATCAGCCAGATGAGCACTCAGTGCTCAGTACTGCACAGTGGGTATTGCGCACTGTACGCACTGGAGCAAGTGTAGAAACCCAACTCGGTGCATCGCGGAGGAACAATCTCTTGGTGCTTGGTGCGCGACTTGCAAGCGTATCTTTGCATCTGCAGCCATTGGCTTGGTTTTGATCCAGGTCGTGATGTGACGCTCATTGTGTCCTCCTTTAACAGGCGGGGTACTCGTAACCCCTTACTTGCGACTTGTTCGCTGTAGCCCTGAAGACTTGACAGTGGAGAACTTCAGGTAAACTTGAGTGCGGACACCTCGGTTCCTGAACTTCAGTCTCCGCATGTGACGAAGCTGAATATACTAGCAAAATGTATTGACTCGAGCCAAGCGGAGGGGGATGGTGCGGTTTTCAAATCTGTCTTGCTCTCGATTACTACGTTCTCGTGATAGACGCGCGTCACGCGTGCCGACGGTGGCGCACAAGCAAGCAGGCCATACCGTATTCACAGTTGCCTTGGCAAGGTGGCCATGTTCGCCGCGTGAGTGTCGCCGCTAATATAATACATGAAGCCAGACTCCATCCCAGAAAGCTGGCAGACTCCTTCCAGTTGTTGTCGGATCATACGCTTTGCAGCACAAACTGCAAGACGCCATGCGTGACGCGCCGATGTTTCGCGCCGGCGAACACGACAGCACCAGTGGTCAGCAGCGGGTCGATGCCACCACTCTGCCCGGCCACGCACGCAAAGCGTTGAAGTTGACCGTTTCATGCCATCAGATCCCATGGCGCGCATACGACGGCCGTTGTTGGCCAATCACGGCGCGTTTTTCTGCTCAATTGTCGCCTCCATTGGCTGAAAACAGTCTCGAAGTTAGGGTGAGATTGGCCAAATGGCGCAGCCTTTATCTGCCAATCCCCATCCGCCACTTTTGATCCTACGTCAGCGACCTTATATCTTTCCTCACATCTCAATTCGCCGCTTTAGCAGCACCTGTCCTTCGTCCAAGAAGCCTTCGAGACCTCAAGATGTTCACGTCTGCTCTGCGCGCGAGTCTGCGCGTGCAGCGCCTAGGAGCCATGAAGCTGGTGCAGTCATCGCCCGCCTTCTCGAACAGCTTCGCTCTACGTACGTTCGCTAACGCCAGCGCTTCGTCGCTCGGTCTCGAGAAGTTTGGCATCACGAGTGCCAATACCAAGGTGCACCACAACTTGAGCTACGATGAGATCGCTGCTCATGAGGAGAAGAACGGCGAGGGCCAGTTCGTCAAGAATGGCACGTACACCATTGACACGGGCAAGTTCACGGGCCGTTCGCCCAAGGACAAGTACATTGTGGACCAAGCTCCTTCCAGCAAGAACATTTGGTGGGGAGACATCAACCAGCCCGTGAGCCCCGAAGTGTTCGATGAGCTCTATGAGACGGTGACCAAGCACTACAGCTCGGCTGAGAAGGTGTACGTCTTCGATGGTTACGCTGGTGCTAATCCCGCCTCGCGCAAGAAAGTGCGATTCATCACGGAGCTCGCGTGGCAGCACCACTTTGTTACCAACATGTTCCTGCGTCCGCAGACCAAGGAGGAGATTGCCAACTTCAAGCCAGACTTCACCATTGTCAATGCCTGCAAGGTGACTAACAAGGACTACAAGAAGCACGGTCTGAACTCGGAGGTGTTCGTGGCCTTCAACATTGAGAAGGATGTTGCTGTCATTGGTGGCACGTGGTACGGTGGTGAGATGAAGAAGGGTATCTTCTCCATGATGAACTACTGGCTGCCGCTCGACGGTATCATGGCCATGCATTGCTCGGCCAACAAGGGCAAGAATGGTGACACTGCTCTGTTCTTCGGTCTGTCTGGTACGGGTAAGACGACTCTGTCGGCCGACCCGCACCGTTACCTCATTGGTGACGACGAGCACGGCTGGGACGATGATGGCATCTTTAACTTTGAGGGTGGATGCTACGCCAAGACTATCAACTTGAGCGCCGAGAACGAACCGGATATTTACAATGCTATTAAGCGCGATGCTCTGCTCGAGAACACGTACGTGGAGGCTGACACCAAGGAGCCTGACTTCTACAACACGTCCAAGACGGAGAACGGACGTGTGTCGTACCCGATCTACCACATCCCGAACCACGAGCCCACCTCGAGCGGTGGCCACCCGTCCAACATTGTGTTCCTCACGTGCGACGCCTACGGTGTGTTGCCACCTGTGTCTAAGCTCAGCGACGGTCAGGCCATGTACCACTTCCTCTCTGGTTACACCGCCAAGGTTGCTGGCACGGAGCGTGGCGTGACGGAGCCCACGGCGACCTTCAGCGCCTGCTTCGGCGCTGCTTTCTTGCCGCTGCACCCGACCAAGTACGCTGATCTGCTCCAGAAGAAGCTGCAGAAGCACAACACCTCTGTGTACCTTGTCAACACGGGCTGGACCAGCGGTGGTTACGGTGTCGGCAAGCGTATGAGCATTAAGGACACCCGTGCCTGCATTGATGCCATCTTGGACGGCTCCATCAAGGACTCTGAGTTCTCTGAGGACCCCAACTTCGGCTTCAGCGTGCCTAAGAAGCTCGGCGACATCCCTGAGAACGTGCTGAACCCGCGTGAGGCGTGGAGCGACAAGGCTGCCTACGACGCCACGGCCAAGAAGCTCGCCGGTATGTTCCAGGAGAACTTCAAGAAGTACGTGTCTC
Organism: Phytophthora palmivora; assembly: GCA_008079305.1. NCBI lineage: Eukaryota > Oomycota > Peronosporomycetes > Peronosporales > Peronosporaceae > Phytophthora > Phytophthora palmivora. The sequence continues at coordinate 18,728 of VOQZ01002035.1, forward strand.
CGGGCGTCACGGACTACTCCAAGTTCGGACCCAAGATGTAAGTTAGTATCGGGATTGCAGCTAGATCGTGCAGCAACACCATCTAGAGCTCTCTAGCGAGCAAAATAAATGAGAAGATGAGTGAAAAATAGTTTCATCGCGATATTCGTGTTTTCGTGCTGGGGTTCGTTGAACAGGATTGTATCAGACTCTTCCGTGAAAAGTCAAGAAGTCTACTGAATAATTGTTGCCTACTTAAACGTCTACACGGTACATGTACACCAGATCAATGAACGACACTTACGTCAAGACGGCGATCTCAAGGTCCTCAACGTTCCAATAAAATACATGTATAAGTATGCTTTACACTTAACGAGACAGTTTATGACAGTTCTATTGTCTCCTTCTCTTCTTCATCAATTGTTGATATGGTGGTCTCATTCACAGACGCCGTAGCACGCACTATTTGCTCGCCAACTTGGTTCACACCAAATGCACGTTCAAGAATACCAACCGATTTACGTTCACGTCGCTTTGGTGGCTTCGGGTTGTCGTGAATGCTTTCGATATGGTGCTTCAGAACAGTCTTGTAACCGAAGCGTGCCGTGCAACCTTCACGCGGACATACAAAGCGCTTCGACTTGCGCTTGTCGTGTACTGCATTGTAGTGTGTCATCAGGTTCGATTTGCGCGTGTATGTTTTGATACATCCGTCCATCGGGCACGTGTATTGCTTGCGGTCGTCCAGCGACTCGAAATGTGTGCGCAGGTGGGCACGCAAATACTGCTTTCGACTGAAGGTCTGATCACACACAAGACACACATGCGTAGGCGAGTTCTCCGTAGCATCAGCATCGTCATGCACAGTGTCCTCTCCGTCCCTATGGTTGTGCTCTGTTTGCTTGTGATTCTTCAGCTCGTCTTCATCAAAGCATATTTCACCGCAATCACACATGTAGACTTGTGTATCTCCCTCTTTGTTCACTTGATGCGTTCGCTGATGACGATTCAGCAAGAACCTTTTCAGAAAACGTTCTCCACAGTCCTCACACTCGAAAGGCAGCACACCACTATGAACGTACGAATGAGCTTGGAGTTCACTTTTCTTCTTAAACGCCATCAAACACTCCGCACATTCAAAGGGAACATTCACATTTCGATGTGAGCGCTTCATATGTCGTGTTAAACCATGTTTGTACGTGAATCTGGCCTGGCAGAGCTCGCACTTGAACGGTTTGCGCTGCTCAAGTGACTGAGTGGTACCCCGCACGTGAACTGTTTCGACGTGACGCGTCAAGTGCTCCCGCTTGGAGTAGCTTTTATCGCAGCCTTCATACCGGCAGCCAAATGGCCGATGTCGGGTTTCTTGACTGTGAGTGACCAACTCCGTCGCGAACTTGAACTTCTCTCCACATTCAGCACATTTAACATTCGAGTGGATTGATACACTGACTTCACTTGTCATTTTTACATCGATAGAAGATGAAATTCCAGTAGATTTTGCATCCACTTGAAGTACTGCGTCTGTAGTTTCATTTAAACGTCGACGTTTGGGAGATCTCGCAGTACAGGCTGAAGACTCGGCCGGAAGCAGCACATGCACTGCTGATGCCATTCCATCTAGCAAACCACTGGTAGACATTAATAATAGTGTGTGGCACATCAAATACATTATCTGCCAATAAAACGGACTTAATTATCGACGAATCAAATAGCGCCGAAACTCCCTGCGATGTTGAAGCGGCGATGCGAGCCATTTCGGTAGATCATAACCGTCCTAGCTCGCTATTGCATTCTTGACGCACTCGAGCTTCGTGGACTGTGCACTATGTTCAAGAACACCTTCCAGTCGGGCTTCCTGTCCATTCTCTATAGTATCGGGTACGTCCTTGCAATGTTTTTCTACTAAAACTACCTTTGACCTATCGATTTGGTGTATTTTTCTATTGCAGGAGTAAACCACTGCAGATTTGGGACAAACAGGTGCGCAATGGGCATATTAAACGCATCACAGACCAGGACATTCAGTCATCGGTACTGGAGATCATGGGCACGAACGTCAGTACCAACTTCATCACATGTCCGGCACAACCAGCTAAGACATTGGGGATCAAGCTCCCGTTCCTAGTTATGATCATCAAGAACCTGAAAAAGTACTTCACCTTTGAGGTACAGGTGCTTGATGACAAGAATGTGCGTCGTCGCTTCCGAGCGAGCAACTACCAGAGCTCTACGAGGGTCAAACCGTTCATCTGCACGATGCCAATGCGTCTAGATGAAGGTTGGAACCAGATCCAATTCAACCTCTCGGACTTTACCAGACGTGCGTATGGTACCAACTACATTGAAACACTACGTGTACAGATACACGCCAATTGTCGCATCCGCCGAATCTACTTCTCCGACCGCCTCTACTCTGAGGAAGAGCTTCCGCCTGAGTTCAAGCTGTTCCTACCTGTTCCAAAGGCCAACAATGCGTCGTCCAATGAACAGCAGAAGATGCCGGTAGCTGAGCAGTCGATATAGGCATCCAGACATTTAGTCGCGCAAGTAGGTCACCTTCAGGCTTCATTTACCTTTGAACACCACCTTAATATATTAGCTTGCCTTCTCTCGTTCGTGTTAAATTCATTGACGCTTACAACTCCTCGAGTAGATCAATCAAGAAACAATGAAAGGAAAAAATTAAGTGCAATACATTGTGCTGTAATACTCGAGCTACCTCAAGCAGGACGTGTGGTCTCTCACGACTCATTTCCGGGATTTCCCCTTTGCGAACTGATCGGCAAGCCACTCAACGCCTTCTTCCACACCGCGGCCAGTAACAGCGTTGCTTGCACTATAGCAGCAGGGACAGTAAAGGATTGTTAGTTGAACATATTGAATACGACATGCACTGGTGTTTACATACGTAATGTGCCAGGACTTGCTACCCAAGTTGTCAAGTTCGAGGAGCTGCATGCACTCGACAGGAGTGAGTGCGTTCGGCAGGTCCATCTTGTTGGCGAAAAAAAGAATTGGAACTTTCTTGGATGCTAATTCCTTGTGTTCAACAAGTTGCTCGAGCTCGTCCTTGGCCACACACATCCGAATGGTGTCTGTGGAGTCTAACACGTAGATGATCGCCTGCACGTCACTATAATAGTTCTCCCACAAACTTCTGTAGCGACTTTGGCCAGACATGTCAAAGACGGTGAAGTTCAAATTGGATTTGGTGAACTCCTCGACTTGGAAGCCGATGGTGGGGACAACCTCACGTGACTGACTCTTCTTGGGTTTGAGGTGGTTCACAAGTGTCGTCTTGCCACTGTTGTCTAGACCTACCACGAGGATACGGACCTGTGTCTTCTTGATACCCAGAGCACTCGCCAGTAGCTTGAAGAGACCCATTACGTCGACCTAAAGATTCTACGATGCAGCCTCTGTCTGAATGGCTATCCCTAGCTCAGCCGTCGAAACCCTGCAACCAAGAAACGACACCAAAGTCTCCTAATTTTAGTGAAAGAGCCAACAATTATGATGTTGAACTGGAAGCCTACCACTGGAAACCATGAAAACCATAGATGCATGCAACGAATTGACCGCTAAGCTGATAGCGGTTGCTGGAGACGTGGAGTCAATTGCAGCGGTAGACCACCGTCCATGAAGAGTCCCGTTTTCAGCACGTATCCACGTTCATGTTTCTCGCCCGGTGCAATTTCAACGTGAAAACGACGCAACGTCGTGGCAAGGAAGAGCTTTGCCTCCAGTACAGCCATGTTCATACCCAGGCAAATACGTGGACCAGCTTGAAAGTTTGGAAATTCGTACGCACTTGGATGCTTCGACATCTCCAACCAGCGTTCAGGTCGGAATTCCTGCGGGTCTTCACCCCAAAGTGAACCATTGCGACCCATGTACCACGGGCTGTAGACGATTTCAGCACCAGCAGGCACGAATGTACCATCAGGCAAATGGTCATCCTTGACAGCACACTTGACGTTGTACGGCACGGGTGGATACAAACGCAAGGCCTCATAGACGACAGCCTCGACGTATTGCAGGCGCTTTACCTCTGTAAACGTGAAAGGCGTGAGATTTGCACCGGTGTTTGGTTTGGTGGCTTCAAGTTCCTCGACAATTCTCTTTTGAACTCTTGGGTGCCTAGCGATGGCATAAAAGCTGTATGTGAGGCATGCGGCCGTCGTATCTCGACCAGCGATGACAAATGTCAAGATGATGGAACGGAGCGTCTCAAATCCCAACAACGACGAAACCTCAGGTTCAGCGTGCCCCTTATCCTGATCATGGGTAGAATTGGCTGCGAGCTCTCGAGCCTTGCAAATGAAGAGGGACAGTAGATCCGACCGAGCGTTAACTTTGTCCTCAGACTCCTCGAGGCGACGAAGCAGGACAGTGTCAGCTACAGTGTGAATTTCACGGACGTACTGCCGAAACACTCGCTCGCTGGGCATGACCCAACGCAGCAGCTTGTAGTATTGCTTGACAAACAACCGTTGTGCACCGTGCTCATTAACCCAGTCCATTTGCCATGCGAAGTCGTTTGAATTTGGGACCTCGCTTAGTGGTAGACCAAACGCAACATCGAAGATGGAGTGTATCGTGAACCTTGAACTAATCTCCTGCATATCACAACGAAAGCTTCCATCAGTCGATTGAATTTCACCTCGCGTTTGCATTGCATCTGCATGTGCTGCCTTTAGCGTCTCCTCTGCGTGTCGAGTGAACACTTGTTCAGTAAACACACGGAAGTTGGCAGTAGTGAACACCTTGGCGGCCACTTTGCGCTGGAGACGCCAGCCAGCACCGCTATCAGGTGCTTGGGTGTGGTGGTTCAGGGCTAGGAACGAGTTTCCAAAGAGTTCCTGAAATGCGTCCAAAAACCCCTGTGGCTTCACGTAGTTGCTGAAATTTGTCGACAAGATGTGCTGTACGTCCTTCGGATCCGAGATCTGCATGCAGAATTACCGTTTAATTAATTGGCACTCCCTCTCGGGTCCCGAAAGAACAAGGTGCTTACGTAAATGGCACCATCGAAGAAAATATGCCACGGCATCTTCATCCGTCCTCCATATTGCTTCAAAAGATCCTCCTACTCCAATATCCAGCATGTAATCCCAGCTAACTAGTGACAGGATTGAATAGAAGTTACCAAGAAATGATAGAGCCGATGAACATTCGTGGCGTATGCTGGCATACAGCCTAGTAGAAATACGCCTGGTGGCCCAGGTAGCGGAGCCAGGCCGCGAGCAATTCGCAGCTTGCGGTGCAATGCCGTCGATATGCTGGCCAGCAGCCACGCGACAACACAGGAAAACACGAGAAGTAGGAGAGATGGCATCTAGGAGAGATGGTATCTTGGGTGGTTTGGAAATCTGGAACTACAGACCGTTAGTACTGTACCCAACGTTAAGATGACTGCAAGTTACAGTAATTGGTAACAACTCAAAGCAATATGTGCCACATTGATTACCTGTGTATCCCTTTGGGTCGTCGAAGAGGGGGTAGTTTCCCATCGTGTGAGTACATTTAGCTGTTGCATTGGTGAACGAGCTTGGACGATAGACATTGACTGTAATCCGACTGCAAAATCCAAGTTGAATTCCTAACGATTGAGATCATGCATTCAATTGTAATCTAGCTTTTCTTTGTAGTAGTCTGCGGTTAAAGCACGCGCCTTGAAACACATGATACCTGCTTCACTTTCTGCTCTTGGCGTCGCCCGAGCTATTGTGGCGCACTTGGATATCGATTGCCGATGCTTCCAAGACACACGGGAAGTCTGTCAAGGAGAAGGGATCCAGCAGGATGGTACCATCCAAGCAAAGTTGCTGTACAATGTAATGTTAGCAAGTATCACATGACGATCAAAACACTCACCGTTTCATCTTGTTTGAGGTCGTACTCATCTTCGAGAAATGCTTTCAGCACGGCAATAGTGTGGCCCTTCTTGAACTGAAGATGGATACACAACATCAGCACATTAAAGCCCTAGAACATGGCAAGTAAAGCGTACCTCACTCGACACTGCTGAGTCGTCTGGAAGTAAGAACGTAATCTACACAAGTAACACATCAGTGCAAACACCTCACATCTATAGACCCTGGATTATTGCAGTATTCACGTGAATGGACTCTTCTTGCAGTGCCATGACATGATCAAACTTGCTCTCCTCGCCTCTCTTCGTCACCACATCCTTGGTAGCCGCGCTTAACGACAGATTCAGCACAGGTTGTGGCATCTTGCACTAGTTGCGCCCCTTCCAGATCCACATGGCTACAATTGCACTTGGAAATCAAGAATTCTGTATGGTCCACTTAGCCTGCCAAAATGTTTCCGCACTCTCGGCGAGGAAGACCTGGCCTGTAGCGAGGCGTTTGACGAGCTCCTGGTGTTCGAGCAGAGTTTGACACGGCCATGCAGATCCTCATGTTCCAGGACCCTAGGACCCAGGACGAGAAGGTGGCGCGACTGTCGTTGGAGGATCCGATGCAGACGAGAAGCCAGTGAGCAAGACGCACCAAAACCCGAGAAATAACTTGCGCAGTCCCAGCAGGAAGCGAAGGCGAGTCGAGTCGTCACAAGCAGAATGGCCGGAGCCGCCAAGTCCTCCTCTGAATAGAAACACAGTCAAGTGAAATCTGGAGTCAATGACCAAGTGGCCCGTTGGATGAAGAGGAGTCACAAGTGGTAGATGCCGATTCCAGCGCCCTTATAGATGGTGTTATACACACTCTATTGAGCGTTGAGCGTTCCATCCACTGATGCCATTGGCCCTGACGAAGCATCAAAGCTGATCGAGATGCCACAGACTCCATAGCTTGCCTTGTCAGCTTCTGGACAACCCCAGGCGCTTTGAGAATCAACTCGGAGAGGACGTAGTAGATTACAAAGTAGACGAAAACTGGGTTGTGTGAAGAGTAGATTGTCTTGGAATCATTTGTCGTAAGCCGATGTTGCTAGCATTACGTCGACATCCCTTCTAGGTAGTGTAAGGATGTTCTCCGTCCCATTTTGGCACTGGTCGAAAGTGTAACTACTGTAGCTGCCACACACGCACCAGCCACGGCTAGGAGAGCCGCATCTTCATCAACGTCTAAGTTGGAAAATCTTCAATTGGGTAACCCAAACCTCGTGTTGACAGTTTACATGAGTCGTGTCAACACATAAGCACTATTAATATTATGGGCTGTAGACACCAATGGATTATTTTCAACCAATGCTTTATGCTCCACAAATCCACAACTGGTCTCACGCAACCTGACACCGTACCGACGTCATGTCACCTCGAATCGTAAAAGTAGTGTCTTGCCAGCGTGTCTCCTCGAAGCACAAACACAGTCAAATAATAAGTGAACTGACCACTTTATAGACGTTCCACCGTTGATAGCAGGTTCGAACGGAAGGTGATCCGATTCATGTACAAATTTGAAGATATCGGTATATCTGTTTTTCCTATGGTAATCAATGTTAGATCGATTGCGAGGGCACATCCAGGTTTTACATCTAGGAAGACAAGATTCCATTCGTAAAAAGTGTTAAACCCTAGGTAGTTACGGAACGCACAAAACAGCCGCACGGTAAAGTGATGGCGCCTCTTCTGAGGTCTGAACTTCGGTCGAGTAAATGCTTGGTCACGCCAGTGAAGTAGAACTCAGTTTGGTCCGTTTAGTCACAATGATGGCGGCCAGTTAACAAGGAGGAAACAGATTTTGGCACACTAAGTTCCCAATGGGCAAAGGACGACAGAAGCACAGCAACGGCAGAGGAAGGCGGTCTCGCGGGGATTAAAGTGTCGTGTCAACGCTTCAGTTTCGACTTGATGTAGTTCTCTACATTGAGACACAGCATGTCGTCGACTCAGGCTAAGCTCTACGCTCTTGCTTGTATTGTAGTCTGCAAACCCATGAAACATGGCTGCGGATATGACAATTGCTATACGGTAATGTGCTGCGCTTAACGAAGGTTAGCTTTTTTTTCCTTCGAGTGATTACTCCTTTTGCATGTAATCCCAACGATGCTACCAATATGTGTGGAGCTTGGAGATGAGGAGACCTCCTTCGCACCAGGTGCTACTTAGAGCTATTGTAGTCGTTCAACAAGTGGTGGTCAGGAAGTGTTAGCCCTACTCTCGCTGGTAAATTAGGGCAAGAAAAAATTGCCGAGACTCTCGTGTTATGCTGTTGACTTTAATGTCAGATCTGGCTTTCGATCTTCCTTCACCCTCGTAATCGATCTAGAAAATTGTCGACAGGAAGAATCCTGGATGTGCCCTCGTAATCGATCTCGCTCCACAAACATTGATTACCATAGGAATAACTGGTATACCGATATCTTCAAATTTGTACATGAATCGGATCACCTTCCGTTCGAACCTGCTATCAACGGTGGAACGTCTATAAAGTGGTCAGTTCACTTATTATTTGACTGTGTTTGTGCTTCGAGAAGACACGATGGCAAGACACTACTTTTACGATTCGAGGTGACATGACGTCGGTACGGTGTCAAGTTACGTGAGACCAGTTGTGGAAATCACTGCCTCCACCATCTGTTTACACTATCCATGTGGTTGTGTTATTGCAGGGACCAGATCGATTACGCGGTGCGATCAAAAATGTTGGACTCATAATCACAGACTGATTGTTGTCTATAATTGTTTTTAACGGCAGACTGATTCGACTTCCTATGTGTGTTAGGGGCTCCCTAATAGGGAGTAACGAGTTATTAGACTTCTGAATATTCGTAACCTGGCCAATAACGCCTATGCATAATAGAGCAACTAGAAACATTTCGTTTAACGATGTTCTGTTTCCTCGGACATATAACGTTTTATCAGTGTGTCCGACCAATCCGTCTCACTTTGTGGACACAAATTTGATGTCGGATATGACAATTGTTCTCAAAGTTGGAAATAGATCAATTTTGATTGGCTATAATATTTTGTCGGATATGACAGTTTGCTGGATATAACAATTGCTATACAGTACCCTGACAGTTTTTTTTACTAAGTACAGTATACTTGTGGTCTCTGATCTCTTGTGTAAGTACTACTTATTAAATAGTACAGTATCCGACTCTCATGAGACACTCGAGACGCCGATCCCATAGCCACACCGCGGCGGCTACAACTACCGCATTTCTCATTCCGCAATTTTCCTCCGGCCTCAAGACCCAGCCAGCCATGCGTCTCTTCAACATGAACCTTGTGGTTCTTGCGGCTGTTCTCCTTGCAAGTGGCACAGCAGTGTCAAATGCCGATCAGACCAGTGTGTTGAACGTGGACGTTGTTCACTCCTCGCGTGTTCTCTCTGGCGAGGACAAGAGTTTTCTTCGACGCCATCCAACCGATCACGGAAAGGAAGAGAGGGGTGGCGGGGATAACATGTTCGCTGCGCTCAAGCTTCAAAAAATGTAGGAGAATTTGGATTACCGCTTTAAGGTGTTCCGGCGTTGGCGATACTATGAAAAGCCCGTTTCCTATGCAGAACAACATGCGACAAATCATCTCGCTAATGAGTACAAAAACTTCTTGAATTCGAAACCGAGGTCGGGGTTAGAGATGAATCCGCTCCGTATCCACAGACAAGATTAGGGTGGGGGCTCTATCGCCTCGCTGCTTTCTACGAATCTGGGAAACTCGAACGCATTACTGAAGAAGAAAAATCGCCTATTGTTAGTTGATAACACAAATAGAGGTTCTCTTCAAACGACCACTTTTAAAAAAGCTTTTTAATCCGACAGAACTATCTGGAAAAATTGATCGTGGTAAATTCTCCTTAGAAAATATTATTCGCGCATAACTGTATTAGTAAACTAATCTACCGCATAACCTTAGATACTAGCGCTCTGGGCATCCGCTACGCGGATGCTTTGTTAAACTTTATAGAGGCACGTGATTTGATCTTTAATTAACAGTGTGTTTTCGGAGATTGGCAAAACAATAGGTACAATATAATAACTTCGTCAGTATTGGCCCGAGGGTGTTTGGATGTATTCGCGAGCACAATAGTACTAAAACTGCCGTTCTATTAGCCTTTCCAGAAGGCAATCATCAGTACCAACTATCCGCCAGGTTGCACTGACCTCAGTTTTGTTTTGACCGGAAAAGTAAAAGTTCGTCTAAGACCTCGCTAAATTTCTCAGGCTGGATTGGAGTTGATACGTGTAATGGTCGGTTTTAACCACATACAAATAAGAATATACAAAAATGTATATTTAGAAAGTGGTGGATCTCTCGAAGAATGTTTATAAACTGGTGAACTTGCTTTACTTTACATTTTCACACAGACTGCAGACTTCACATTAGTAACTGACATTAAGCAACTAAGTACGGCAATTTCATATCATAACTTGTGTTCCTCCTTCTGGCTACGAGCAACTCCGTACCTCCAACTGCGGTAGTTTATTGCAACGAATTCACAACGGTACATACAGACACTGAACTCATGTGGCATTATGTAAAGCTGTTAAGATACCACAGCGTAGACAATCTAGATAGTAATATGTGCTTTAAATTCGGTTTGTTGTGGTAGATCTTCACATTGAACATCATAGCGCGAACATAATACGACTGATAAAGCTTGTAAGCAGGTTGTCTTAATCATATATACCTTCTGCTCCATATTCATTCAACTAACTGACTCTTCAGAAAATATATATGCCCTGTTTGAATAGACTATTTTTGTTTTTTATTATGTACTGTTGTACCCTCTTAGTCGTTCCAAAATCAACCATAAATAGTGATATGTCAACAGACTGCTCCAAGCCTCTTTTTAAAACTGTGTTAAATTCACCTCCAAAGTTGGTACTGGTACTTTGCTCTAAATCTCAGATATTGTGTTCCTGGTGTAACTTTCATCCGCGCATAGACCTTGACTCCCCCAACATCATTGGACTCCCAAGCCCTAGCGATTTCAGGAATTTATACGTTGCGCGCTGTAGAGTAAGTTGCGAAGTCAGTTCATTTAGTAGTTAGACAAAGCTCCTAGCGTTACTTTGTCTTACAGGGAAGACGTGCTCTGTAGCCGCGCCCTCCAGCTCTCCAGCGCCATCCATTTGTGCTGATTATGCAGTTCCGCAGTTGGCACGGCGTTGATTATGCAGATGTAGTGTTGACGTGGCCCTCGTGTACTGTCGGTCGGTTCCAACCCGGTTGCAGCGCCGTCGGCGTTGTTGGCGCTGGTATTGCGGTCTGGTGTGTCGTCGTCGTCTGGTTCCATACTCCACAGATGGAAAACTAATACCGTGCGTTGCCCGGAGAAGCTCTGGATATTTATACCGACCTGTTTTACAGAACAAATTTGTTAGCAAAACATCCTCGATGAAGCCTTATATGCAATAGAAATTTAGCAATTAAAGTACTTAAGAGACAGATTTTTCGTGCCAGCGGTCTCAAGCTCTCTCTAAGTGCGTCTTGACTTGGAATGAAGTACTCCAGAAACTGCTTTGTAAGGGGCTTCATGAGATAAAGCTGACGTAAAGTTTTGACCCGCGTCACCGCAACATAAAATGATGATCGTTGTGGTGAACGTCGCGTTGGATGTCGAAGTGGAGCAAGTATCATTCTGTCAACAGTCAAATTGGCATTTTCCGTAGTGAGAGAGTATGCAAGTACCAACGGCACTTGACGTATGCATACAGAGAACTGTCGATGATTCCTCTCTCGTATCGTTGGCATACACCGGGTGAAAGGAGCTATCTGAATAATCTTTAGGCTTGACGAACACAACATCAGGAGGTAGAGATTGTTGATGCTCTTCAAATCCATCAACGATACACACTTGAATATCATCATTTTAGCTAGCGTGATTGCAACAACAGCCATTCGCTAACTTGAAATGGCTTGATACGTTTTTCGTGCACTGGATCATCGAGGCAATCGTCGATCCTCGCCATTCCTTTGCCACAAGAAATGTTTCTAGCGCCCCATCTTGTCCAATGGATGTTACGTGAATGCTGCAAATGTTACTTATTGTTAGGTCGTACGAAGGTTGTTAGTGTCCGATGGATCAACATTCACCGTTTCGTGATAAACATGAGGGCAGGTATTCGATTTCCCGACCGTTTGTGACTCTTTTGTAATAGAGAGTGACGTTTCGTTAAATTACGATATACTGATCTATGTATTTATACAAGTTTCCAGACAGTCTGCGATCCCACCTAAAACTCTGCATAATAAATATCCAGAGAACATTAGTAGAGGACCTCTTTACCACTATTACTATACGCGCTCTTTCGATAAAACGAAGCAAACGACTTAATTCATTAGCATTACTGTGGATAACTTGAGCCAGTATTACGGAACCGTGTCGATCAGTGCGTCTAATACTGATCAGTTGTCTCAACATAATCTAATTCTGAAACTGTTTTTGTTGGGCTGACACCTTTTATGCACGGTTCGACTACGGTTCGGGACCCGATGGGCGGTGTCTGTCGAGGAGCTCTTCTGATTGGCTACGTCGACATGGCTGGACCACAGACGCGCATTAGGAGGATAGCACATGTAACGGGGTTACCCCTAGAAAGGGTACCGCCTCTAGAAGTAGATATACTTCTGAGAGTATTCGTTTTGTGAATACCCAATCGTGGGTGGTGTGGTCCACACCGCTGCCACCTACGTGGCTGAGGGCCAACCAATAGTATTTGACCTACTTTTATATGCATCTATAGAACAAACTATAGTTAATTAGGAGTTTGTATTACAGGCCAAATGACCTAATTAACTATAAATAAATCCGTCTAAAACTTACGCTAAACTGACTATTATGTCCCCTCAGACCCCCCTAAGACCAGGGACTAGTGATCCGCCGTTCACTTAGCTTGTATACTCTTGATAGCACGCTTCCTCAAGCAAGGTGCTCGTGTGACCCCGTCACACTTGGTAGCACTTGCAGTCAATTGTCGCGAAGTCGGTGAAACTTTGGTCGCGGAGCAGGTGGCGTACAGTGAACCCGGTTATACGACTACTGAAAGGATTTCAGAGCCGTACAACGTAGGTGGGTGTGTAGTACCTTGCGGTATTCCTGTGGGTTCGTTGTCTTGGGAATATGACCCTCGCCGGAGTCTAAAGTTCAAAGTGAAGAGAAGTTGTGTTCCCTTGGAGTCTGGTGTCGGGGTTCAAGAAGTCCTTCCAGGAGCGTTTGGGAGTCGGAGTTTCTGGAAACCAAGTAGGTTACCAGAAAGTTGGTGGTCGGAAAGAGGTTAATATACCAAAGAGAGTCTGATATCGGTGTCTGAATATCACGAATCCAGAACCGAGATACTTGACTCTCAGAGATAAACAACAAATATACAGAGTTCAGGAATATACAAATATATACAGCCGTTCTTATTCTTTCTGGGCCCTTGAACGGTGGGCTAATACTCCAGGTCAACTAGGGACTCGTTACCAGACACCTGGTCTGTCTGGTATCCCTGTTACGTTCGCGCACCACCCTCTAATATAGAGGGAAAATATAAACCAATACAATCAGCTATATATAACAGTCTACCTTGCACCCTGGAAACGACTGTCTAGTTTCCAGAGCCTGTCCAAACGAACAATATGAAATGGGCTACCACTAGAGACAAAACAAACGACCCAACTAGGATATGGAATAGGCGGTTCCTCTCAGGTCTCTACGTTACCCGATCTCCACCTAAGGGACTGAATTTGGTGGAGATCACACGGCGTACGTCCTCGACGCAGTGGCTTGGATACCTCTCAAGCGGACTTGTGCAGTAGCAAGCAAATTGAACTCTGTTTATCGTTTTATCTTTCTCGTAACTCTCATCTGGTATATCTCTTCTTCTTGTCTTCTTTGTCTTCTTTGGCGCCCTTCGTGCAGTCAGTCTTCGTATCTCAGGTACACTTGGTTCTTGTATGCTATCAGGTATCTTGACTTGGTCTCAGTATGCAGTCAGTGCAGCAGATCTCGATGGGTTGATAGGTAGAGACGTCATTACGGGGGATGTGCAGGTCAGGCATCACTTGATTGCGTGACTTGAACTTGGGTTCACTTGATTTCAGTATGGTCTTGAATCTTCGTTGATTTCAGAGTCTGGTATTCGGGTTTTCAGAGTCTGAAATCACTTTGGTTTTCAGAGTCTTGGTCATTCAGAGTGGGGAATACCAGAGTCTTGAGCGGAATATCATAGTACGGAGCACCAATGCTTCAACGTACGCGAAGTTCTTGAGGGTTGCGCGGGTGCGCGGCGTCTGGCGCGCGATACTTGGTCTCTGTGGGTAAGTAGTGTAAATCCTTGAACCATCATCGTCGCGCTGGACGGTAACGGGATGAGGTCTCTCAGAGATACGTTCTTCTGAGAGACTTTCCGCCAGGAATTAGGCACTCATCGTCGGGGAAAGTCCGGTGACCAGACAGAGTGTATTTGACCTTCAGAGTTGTGCACACTCTGAAGCACACTTCTGGTCCATTGGGCCCCTTTACAGTCAGGCGAAGGTTCGTCTAAAATCTTCCGCAGATGTTGCACGGGTGCAGCCGCGTCCCAGGCTCCCTCTCTCTTATAACCCATAGTATAGCCAATCACATCGTAACGTAATATCCACCTGTCGCTCGAAAATCGGAAATAGCATCATGTCAACCGCCCCTCCTGGTCACGATCCGTCAGTGCGGAACTTTCTCCAAGCTGTGTATCATGGGCAGGCCTATCAGACATTCCGATGGACGGTTTTCAGAGCGTAGTGTAGCAGCAACCCTTTGCCGGTTGCCTGGTTTTCAGAGTCTCTGGCATCCTGTCGCCCAGTCTGATTCTTCTCTCAGACTCAGAAATTTGAACTTGGCTCGCCCAACGGGCGGTCATATTCCAATCCACTTTCTTACTCACATGTCGGAGGAGACAAGCACGTCTTTAAGCACGAACGCCTCATCGAGTGGCACGGCAGGTGACACCACAGGCACAGGTCCCGCTACGGCAACTGTCAACATGGTGCAGGGTGGTGACGTCGGCTCGGCCACGTTACCTGGTGGCAGCTCAAGCGCCCCAGCCCATACACCAGAGTCTGGAACTCCCCAGGTCGAAGGTCATGTCAGGGACCTCCCTGGTGGCAGCGCGAGCTCGGGTGGCTCAGGTGACCCTTCACCGAGGTCTACTTCACGTAATCCAGGCTCTGCATTCTCGGAAGACGCCCCTGGTGTTTTCAGACCGCGGGCTTTTGGTGCACCTCGGCTGTTGTCCACCGAGGAAGTCGACCGACGCTTCCGTCAAGGTCTGATGACGAGCGAAGGCGCTCCAGTCATTTCATTGGGAGACTCTGATGCCCCTCAGAATTGCATCGCGCCTAACATCGAGCCTGAGGGACGTGCCTTTCTGATAAGTGCACCAGCGCGAGCTGAGGACTTCCAGAGAGGTCGTCACATTGCGAATGCATATGGCGGTCCTTGTGTGCTCGTAGGGTACGAGTCACTTACCGACGAAGACCTACAAGAGCTGGAGCGTGTGATCCCAAGCTTCGATCCCCATGAAACCATAAACTCATGACTGCAGCCCATCGCCGTCTTCAGGAACGCGCCGGTTCTCAGAACGGTGTTGCCCTGATAGATGCTGCGGCGGCTCGGTCGGAGTGTGAAGAAATCAAGCGCGAATGGGTGCTGAACTGTCAATACTGGAAGCACGAACTTCAGGTTGCTCAGCAAGTCGCTGGTGTCGTGGAGGAACGTATGTCTTCAGCGATTCGGGACCTCAAGGCCCATTATCAAGACCAAGTGGAAGCTCTGAAGGCGGACAAGGCAGCTCTGAAGTCTCAAGTTGCCGATCTCCAAGCTCAAGTCTCTATTCTGATGTCTCGTCCCGACGTCAAGCCGACGGATCCATGGGGGTTTTCAGAGTTCTTGCAAGAACTCTGAAATCTCGGGTAATTGGGACCGCCTTCACGATCTCTTGGTGTCATTTCAGGAGGACACTATCTTTCCTGATCATTGGACAACTATCATCAACGTGACAGCTCTGGACGAGCGAAAGAAGCCTGTTCCTGATTTCAAGAAACGCCTTTCTGAAGAGCGAGCTCGTCAAGCTGCCGAGGAGGCTGCAAAAGATACCAGAGTTCTGGATCTCACTCGTTCGGATGCTGGTGTTCCTGATTCACAGTCCAAGAGTCCCAGGTATCTCGTGTACTCTTCTAAATCTCAGGCTCAGACGTTATCACCCAAGTGGCCGTTCAAGTCTGACATCAGGAGTCTACAGCGTCGCCCCTCTGGACACCAGCCTGTTGAAGACTCCGTACTTTCGGCGAATGCAGGTACCAAGGTGGCCAAGTCTGAAGTACACAAGAAGCTTCCTGGGGATTTGGTCTGGAAAGAAGTCCGTCCTGACCTTCGCCAAGCTTTGCTGTCTGGTGTCGCATACGACAAGGCCATGGAATGGTTGGCGTCGGACAAGGAAGCTCATAGTCTCTTCAGCAGTCCGGTTCTTGTCCAGATGCTGGTGAGTGTGATTTTCTCGCGTCGCATGGATTCCACCCCTTGGACCAAATACGTCTCGGAAGTCTACTATCAGATGGCCGACGAAGTGGTAGATCGTCATATCTTGGCTGGTACCGAGCCCGCTGCTTGGGGTGATCTGGATGGTCACGTCAATTATCCTGAGAGTGACGTCGAATCTACGGTCGACAACCCCAAGGAAGATCCTGACTATAAAGATACTGGTGTCGTCGACTCCGAGTCTGAGGACGATGACGAAAATTCAGGGAGTAACGCGTCTGGTGATAGCGACTCTGGGGGTGACAAGTCCAAGAGCAAAAGGTCTGGAAATGACAAGTCAGGAGTCAAAAAGTCTGAGAACAAGAAGTCTGATGACCATTCACGTTCTGGCTCCAAGCGTCCTCGTGAATCTGATGACGACTCCGACTCTGACGACAAACCGATCGTTCCCACCCAGAAATCCAAGAGAAGCCGTGCGTCCGTGATTGCCCACACCAGTCCCAAATCCCGTCCGAATTCCACCAGCGGAAATGGGTCGAAGTCCAAGGGTTCTTCTGGAAAATCACGAAGTCTGGTGTCCAAGCCCTACAAGTCGCTGTCGGTTAAGGAGCTCCAGGTGGTGGAAACACCAGACTGTGATGCCTTCTCCTGGTTGTACTATGGTATCAGAGTACAACGAGTGAGCTCCACCAAGACTACGACAGGTCAAACACTGGGATTCCCGGATTATGAGGTCCACAAGCACTCGTGCGCCATTCTCAAGGAACGTTGGGACTGAGAACGCTACTGTGCTGTGATCCGCAAGAAGCGTGCTCCTTGGGAGGTCATGTTTGACAACCGGTTCTCCGAGTTCTACTTCCACAAACGTGACGAATTGGGACCCATGGTGCTGGCTGACGTGGAAGACATCGTGCACAGCATGAAGAAGCACGATCAGGCTTTCTGGGAACAGACTCACTGGGTCACTATGGACGTCGAGGCCGATGCCAAGTCTGCGGAGTTGCACAAGTACCGGGCCATGCGTCGGGCTGCTTTAATTCGTCAGCACAACGCCCTCATCCGGAGGGTCTTGGCGCACAGAGATTTCCCAGAGTCGTTGCTTTCGGAGCCTGGCATCTGTACTGTTCCTGACAAGGCGTGTCCCTGGATCTGGCAAGACCTAAGAGTCGCCGAACTTGGTGGTCCCAAGTGTCTGAGTCTGGAGACACAACTGGGGGACTTGGATGCCGTTGAGCCTGCTCGTATGCAGTGGGCCACGGTGAACGTGGACGAAGGATAGCTCCAGTATGTTCCTGACGATATCAAGAGGGATATCCTGACGCCAACGGAGCGCTCTGAGAAACTCGTCTCCCTCCGCTACTGAAGTCCCAAGCCTCAGTTACAAATTTCGTAGGAAGACTGCATACTGATAGGCCACTTAGTTGTCTGCATTTGTGACGTAAACCCCGGCCTCAGTAGAGCCATCCAATCTTCCATCTTCTAATATCACTCCACTTAGCCATTGATTCACCTCTCCTCCTTCAACTTTCATCGTTCGTAATCTCGTATTCATCAGCACGTAATCTCCACAATTCATTTTCTCCACATTCACATCGTCGTTTTCATACAAGCAATAACATAGTCGATCACATGTCTGAACACACGAATCTCAGAAATAAAATCTCTGAAGAACATGCACTCATATTCTCATTCTCTGAAAGTCAGTTTTCTGCAATCTCTCAGATATCGGACTTCCAGATGCGTTTTCAGAGTTGTTTAGACTCTGGGGTGATCGTCTCCAGCTTGCATTGCCTGGAAACGAGCTCGCGCTCGTGCACTCTGGTTGAACTCGAAAAGTAATGCGCCACAGTTCAACTTCGATAACGGTAGTCACTCAGTTTCATCGTAACCCTTCCATTTAACGAGATATTCACGGAGACGTTTAGACGTTCTGGTACGTTTACCCCAACGAGTATCCAAAATCTTCTCCACTTCATACTCATCATTCTCAGCGTCAGGTTCCCAACTGTCTTCAGGTAGCAAAGCGGCATCAACGTCATCGTCTTCTGGAATCTCGAGCTCTATTGTTGGTCGCCTGGGAAACAGGGCTCTGGGTTTCAGACGGCTCACATGCACCCAGGGATTCACACGATAACCAGTATATTCAACCTTGAGTCGTACGCGGAAGTCATCCAACATCTCATCGATTCTGAAAGGACCATGCCACATGTGCGCTAGCTTCCGGCTTAACCCTGTTTGTACTTTAGGGATATAAAGTCATACGGCATCACCTATAGCAAAACCTGATTTCAGACGTTCTGACAACTCGTTCCACTTTCTGGTTTGTTCTTCAGACCGGTCGCGTTTCGCCTTCTTCTGGAGATCTTCGGCACATGCCAGAGCATAACGGTAGTCTCGTTGCATCTTCCTCCTCCATTCGTAGGCGGTTCGTTCCTGAGTCGTCGACGGCTTGGGTCCTAGCATAGCGGACACAGTTCCGAGAGCATCCCAACCATGCACCAAATAATAAGGCGTTTCCAGACGGGTGGCATCGAACGACGTGTTCAGGGCGAACATCAGACGCTCGGCATGATCATCCCAATCACTTTGATCAGCTTCAGAGATATACGCCTTGATCGCGCGCACCACAGTTTGCACCGACCGTTCCTGTTGGCCGTTAGCTTGTGGCCGGTATCCCAGAGTAGCTCGTTGTCTGCTACCCAGGAGTTCCCTGAAACACTTGAACACCTCACTCATGAAACGGGGATCCTGGTCATGACGAATCAGAGAACTGGCTTCGAAGTTTCTCAAGATACGTTCTTCATAGGCTTCCGCCACGTCTTGAGCCGTGGTGATACTCATCGGCTAACACATCACGTACCCTGAAAACATGTCTTGGACGAGCAGAAGGAAGGTGTTGCCACGTGCTGACTTCGGCATGTGCGTCACAAAATCCATGGACATAACCTCAAACAATCTGTTGGGCTCAATATTCCCAGGTGACGGTCCAGGATTTGGAGGTCGCCCCTTGCCGCTAGCGCAGTCCACACACTCCTTCACGAATCTTTCCACATCGGCGTACATACCCAACCAATAGAACTCTGAACTCAGTTTCTCGAACGTCCTCTTGATTCCCTGATGTCCACCCTGATTGTCTTCATGGGCATAATGCAGCAAGTCTGAGTGCAAATCTCTGGGGACGACCAATCTGAATCCATCGACGTTGTCTCGAGGCCGCTCTCGGGTAGCACGACTTAGACGATACAGCACGTCTCTGGAATCCAAGATAAAGTCCTCAGCGACCCTTGCTAGTTTCCTGACTCGGGCCGTGGTAGATCTCCCACGTCACCTTTCAGAAACTTCATGAGCTCAACCAAATACGGGTCGTGGCTATGATGTGCCTTGATTCGCCGCCAACGTTCTGTCTGGAACTCCAAAGGCCCCAGGGGTTCACGCTCATCGTCGTCCTCAGGCGGACCAGTGTTATTCGGAACTTGGGCACGGGTCACAGCAATCAATACTTTAGCTGATCGTGACAGGGTGCGGATTCTGGACCAGGGACTCCATCAGACTCTGGTGTCACACCGCGGTTTTCAGCGTCTGGTACTTCAGACTCCTGAACTTCCGCATTTGGAGCTGGGCAGGGCTTCATTAATTTCTCTTGGACTTTAGACACTAGTTGTAGATGGGTGAGCTCGTCAGCGTCTTGTACCTGCCAAGCTTCCCCAGGTGCCAGAGTCTTCGAGGTTAAGTAATCTGCCGCTTGGTTGAACTCGCGTTTCACATGTACTAATTTCAGGGTCTGAAATTTGGTTTTCAGAGATTCAAACTCTGCCAACCTCCGCTGTAAATTGGGTTGGTTGCAGTTAATCAGTCCCTGAGCCTGTTGTATTGCGATACGTGAGTCTCCAACAACCACTAGCTCATGTATTCCATGTTCCAACGCCACCCTCAGACCGTAATTCAGACCACAATACTCCGAATCATTCACAGTGACGTCCGTCAGGGGAAATCCTCGGGCTTCCAAGACATTCCACCCAGGGAGTTTCCAGAGTATACATCCACAACTTCCCAGACGAGTAGACGTCTTTGCTGCACCATCGAAACTCAGGACATGACCCTGATAATCCGATTCCAGCATTTCCACACTGACAGGAGCTGGCGGTTTGACTCGCCCCTTGGCTGGAATCAGGTTTTCAGAGACCTCGTCTAGATGTTCTCGGGGTGTGATGCCTGCGCCGAGTATGGCTGGAAGTCCGTCTTCATCGCGCTGGATCCGGCGAATTTCCAAGTCCCAGTGCGACAACTTCAGACCCCACTTCACGTTTCTACCATCGGTGGAATTCGACGTCAGCAACCATTTCAGCACAGAATATCTGGTATACACCACAATCACTGGACTTGACTCTACTAGAGCTCTGAAAATTTCCAAGACTCTGAGAATCGCAATCACCTCCTTTTCGGCAATATGATACCTGAGTTCAGCGTCATTCAGAACACGGCCCGTGAACCGGACTGGATGAATCACTCCATCATACCACTGCCCTAAAACTGCAGAGGCAGCCCAAGGGTTCGCATGTGGGATGATAACAAATGGTCTGGTTCGGTCCGGGTGTCTGATAAGTGGGGTGGAAACTATCTTGCGTATCAGGAGCTCAAATGCTTCTTTGGCACAAGTCAGAACCTTCCCAGAGCGGATCTGTTCATCCGTCAACTCGTACAAGGTGGCAGCGATAACCGGTAAATCTTCAATAAACTTGCTGTAGTAATTGAGACTTCCCATGAAACTCTGAACTCCCTTTAGCGTGGACGGGAACGGCAGTTCTTCGACTCCTTTGACGATCTTGGGCGTCGCTCTCAGACCTTCTGCGCTGATTCGTGGGAGAGATACGGGATCCCAAATTCGCTCTTGGGCAAACTCACAGAGATTTTCCAGAAGCGAAGTCTGAAAAGCAGAGCGTTTAAATCGTCACAGAGTTGGTCCCAAGTCGGCGCTCCATATGCAATGTCATCGATGTACGAACTTCTTCCCAGGACTGGACCCATATACGTTGGGACCGGAATGTTCCTCTGGAAAACGGTCATCTGACTTGTGAGAGCCGACATCTCTGATTTCAGCGCATGGTTTTCAGAGTCTTGAGGCTTCAGCTGCAAGAATTCCAGAACATCTGCGTCAACTTCAGCCTCTTCCTCTGGCGACAATCTCACAATCCCCACAGGCAGTTATCCAGCATAGCTTGATACACAAGAGGAACATTCTTCAGGCCGAAAGGCATTCTCACCCACTGGAAGTGTCCAAATGGGCAAATAAATGCGGATATCAATCGTGCACGCCCCGTCATCCTGATCGCCCAGAAACCGCTAGCCATATCCAAACTCATAAACCACATCGCAGCCTCGAAACCTATCAGGAGGTCATCAATGAGAGGCAACGGGTAGGGTGATAGCTGGATGAAACCATTCACAATCCGATAGTCGATACACATTCGTATGTCAACACCGTTAGAACAATCACAATAGGGGATGCCCACGGCGAATTGGAGTACTCGATCAAACCAGTTTCCAGAAGTTTCTTGAGAAGCACATACACCTTCAGCATGAGGTGAGGGGCAACGGACCTTGGACGTTGGGCCACCGGTTTGGCGTCTCCTACATCTAGATCACAAATCACGCCCCTTGCCGGTGCGGGCGCTGCATTACCGTCTCCTAGGAAGATCTTTCTGTGGTATTTCAGAATGTCACGTAGTTTCTTCTCCATTTTGCTGTTGTCTTTCCTGGTTCTCCAACATCAGCACTGTCAATATCGCACTCCGGTGTCAATTCCTCAAGCTCTGGTAACATGACCGTTGATCGCGCAACTGAGCAAGGAGCTCCGTGCCTTCCCACGCCCGGTTCCAAATCCAACTCTTCGTTCGAGACTTGCATACACCGCTCATACTCCACTCGTAATTTTTCCACAGGCGTTCCGGGCATCCCTTGAATAGGGATATCCCAAGACTCGTCCATTAAGTCCAGATCATCTGCTGGTAACTGAGAAATCTGAAAACCACTTGCAGGAGACTCTAGTTCCGAGTCCGAGGAGCCGTCATCAGAACTGATGCAATCGTCACCATAGCCGCTGGGAGAGACACTTTCAGAGGACATCTCAGAATCTCTGGTATCCACACTTGCGTCCAAGCTGTCCGCCACTCCACTGCAGCAGCAATCATCTGTCTGAGTGGATGCATCTAGGGCAAAACGCACTCGCTTCATGACTGGAGTCGGATCTGATTTCACAAACTGCACTCGAGCATTATCCAACCTCGGACGTTGCAGTATCTTAGTCGGCATTGGTAATCTGGACGCTCCACACAGGAGGTTGCGACATCAGAGCCTCCAGCCTTGCCTTTCGTTCCATACGCTTCTTAGTTTCTGGTGACGGAGTGCTTTCCAGGATCAGTACCTCCCAATCACGATATGCAGCGGAACCTGACGCACGAAACGCCCGTGTCTCGGAAGAAACCATATTCCACGATCCTCGCGACATCAGAGAGCTCGTTGACCCAGGTGTTCTTATCGGAAATGTTCACCACACGAACTGCCACAGGTCATGAGCGGGCAGCATAGATCAGCTGTGTAACCCAACGATCACCACGTCCAGCCCACACGACTTCCCGTTGCGGATTCGTCGGACCGTAATCAATCCTAACAATAAACTCCTCACCAGGACTCAGAAGAACAGCCTCCCTTGGTCTGACAAACCTGCTACGACCAATGTGGTCACCAGGTTCCCAGTTACACATCATCACCACGACTTCGTCTGGTAACGACACCAGACCTTCGCGAGTACTGATCCTCACTCCAGCGGCAAACATAAAGCCCATTCCTAAAAGCACATCAATTCCTTCACCAATATTCGCGACCCAAACATCCACAATGTACAACACTCTTGGCCCAAGTGTCAACTTGATCTCAGCGCTGGCGCCAATGTACGTCGGAACACCACCCATCCCTGATACCTTAGTTTGCTTGTGCGACTTGAGTCTGACTCCGAGCTTACGCGCAAAGTCGTAACTCAAAATGTTTATAGTCGCACCGGTATCCAGGAGAATCTTAGTCCGGCGATCATTCACAGCACCATGCACCATCACCACATCTCGCTTGAAACGATCAGGGTAATTATCCTCCCACCAGCCGTAGCATTCGCCATCCTTCAGTCTGAATGACACTGTGTCGTCAGGTATCGGATCGGTGTTTTCAGAGATCTCGGGTAACTTATTTCCTGGGTTTCTGAAAGGCACAGCTGATTCCTGGGTCAAAGTGGTCATGCATTGTTGGGGTTTATCTTGAACCTTTCTCAGCTCCGGTCCTACACACACTAGAACGCATAACTCTGGGGTATTGCCTTGCCCGCGCGTTTCGGATCCCCATCCGACGGGCGTATTAGTTTAACGGCTTCCCAGAGTCTGCCTCATCACCCGAAGTCTTTCTCTCACGTGGTTTGGCATGTCCTTCAGTGCGCCTTGACGGCGAGTTGCTTGAGTGTTTCCAGAGTCTTCAAGTCTTCACAAGGTTTTCCGGGATGATTTTTCCACACACTTCACAGGGGGTGCTCGACACATTCGACTTGGATGCCCTTTTTCCTGGCACCGGTCACACGTGATATCCCTCCAGCAGTCTCTGAGTGTCCTGAGCGTTGACATTTCTCGCAAAACTTATTCCAA
>VOQZ01002036.1:0-14607 GCA_008079305.1 Phytophthora palmivora
CTCGGCTGTTGTCCACCGAGGAAGTCGACCGACGCTTCCGTCAAGGTCTGATGACGAGCGAAGGCGCTCCAGTCATTTCATTGGGAGACTCTGATGCCCCTCAGAATTGCATCGCGCCTAACATCGAGCCTGAGGGACGTGCCTTTCTGATAAGTGCACCAGCGCGAGCTGAGGACTTCAGAGAGGTCGTCACATTGCGAATGCATAGGCGGTCCTTGTGTGCTCGTAGGGTACGAGTCACTTACCGACGAAGACCTACAAGAGCGGAGCGTGTGATCCCAAGCTTCGATCCCATGAAACCATAAACTCATGACTGCAGCCCATCGCCGTCTTCAGGAACGCGCCGGTTCTCAGAACGGTGTTGCCCTGATAGATGCTGCGGCGGCTCGGTCGGAGTGTGAAGAAATCAAGCGCGAATGGGTGCTGAACTGTCAATACTGGAAGCACGAACTTCAGGTTGCTCAGCAAGTCGCTGGTGTCGTGGAGGAACGTATGTCTTCAGCGATTCGGGACCTCAAGGCCATTATCAAGACCAAGTGGAAGCTCTGAAGGCGGACAAGGCAGCTCTGAAGTCTCAAGTTGCCGATCTCCAAGCTCAAGTCTCTATTCTGATGTCTCGTCCCGACGTCAAGCCGACGGATCCATGGGGTTTTCAGAGTTCTTGCAAGAACTCTGAAATCTCGGGTAATTGGGACCGCCTTCACGATCTCTGGTGTCATTTCAGGAGGACACTATCTTTCCTGATCATTGGACAACTATCATCAACGTGACAGCTCTGGACGAGCGAAAGAAGCCTGTTCCTGATTTCAAGAAACGCCTTTCTGAAGAGCGAGCTCGTCAAGCTGCCGAGGAGGCTGCAAAAGATACCAGAGTTCTGGATCTCACTCGTTCGGATGCTGGTGTTCCTGATTCACAGTCCAAGAGTCCCAGGTATCTCGTGTACTCTTCTAAATCTCAGGCTCAGACGTTATCACCCAAGTGGCCGTTCAAGTCTGACATCAGGAGTCTACAGCGTCGCCCCTCTGGACACCAGCCTGTTGAAGACTCCGTACTTTCGGCGAATGCAGGTACCAAGGTGGCCAAGTCTGAAGTACACAAGAAGCTTCCTGGGGATTTGGTCTGGAAAGAAGTCCGTCCTGACCTTCGCCAAGCTTTGCTGTCTGGTGTCGCATACGACAAGGCCATGGAATGGTTGGCGTCGGACAAGGAAGCTCATAGTCTCTTCAGCAGTCCGGTTCTTGTCCAGATGCTGGTGAGTGTGATTTTCTCGCGTCGCATGGATTCCACCCCTTGGACCAAATACGTCTCGGAAGTCTACTATCAGATGGCCGACGAAGTGGTAGATCGTCATATCTTGGCTGGTACCGAGCCCGCTGCTTGGGGTGATCGGATGGTCACGTCAATTATCCTGAGAGTGACGTCGAATCTACGGTCGACAACCCCAAGGAAGATCCTGACTATAAAGATACTGGTGTCGTCGACTCCGAGTCTGAGGACGATGACGAAAATTCAGGGAGTAACGCGTCTGGTGATAGCGACTCTGGGGGTGACAAGTCCAAGAGCAAAAGGTCTGGAAATGACAAGTCAGGAGTCAAAAAGTCTGAGAACAAGAAGTCTGATGACCATTCACGTTCTGGCTCCAAGCGTCCTCGTGAATCTGATGACGACTCCGACTCTGACGACAACCGATCGTTCCCACCCAGAAATCCAAGAGAAGCCGTGCGTCCGTGATTGCCCACACCAGTCCCAAATCCCGTCCGAATTCCACCAGCGGAAATGGGTCGAAGTCCAGGGTTCTTCTGGAAAATCACGAAGTCTGGTGTCCAAGCCCTACAAGTCGCTGTCGGTTAAGGAGCTCCAGGTGGTGGAAACACCAGACTGTGATGCCTTCTCCTGGTTGTACTATGGTATCAGAGTACAACGAGTGAGCTCCACCAAGACTACGACAGGTCAAACACTGGGATTCCCGGATTATGAGGTCCACAAGCACTCGTGCGCCATTCTCAAGGAACGTTGGGACTGAGAACGCTACTGTGCTGTGATCCGCAAGAAGCGTGCTCCTTGGGAGGTCATGTTTGACAACCGGTTCTCCGAGTTCTACTTCCACAAACGTGACGAATTGGGACCCATGGTGCTGGCTGACGTGGAAGACATCGTGCACAGCATGAAGAAGCACGATCAGGCTTTCTGGGAACAGACTCACTGGGTCACTATGGACGTCGAGGCCGATGCCAAGTCTGCGGAGTTGCACAAGTACCGGGCCATGCGTCGGGCTGCTTTAATTCGTCAGCACAACGCCCTCATCCGGAGGGTCTTGGCGCACAGAGATTCCCAGAGTCGTTGCTTTCGGAGCCTGGCATCTGTACTGTTCCTGACAAGGCGTGTCCCTGGATCTGGCAAGACCAAGAGTCGCCGAACTTGGTGGTCCCAAGTGTCTGAGTCTGGAGACGCAACTGGGGGACTTGGATGCCGTTGAGCCTGCTCGTATGCAGTGGGCCACGGTGAACGTGGACGAAGGATAGGCTCCAGTATGTTCCTGACGATATCAAGAGGGATATCCTGACGCCAACGGAGCGCTCTGAGAAACTCGTCTCCCTCCGCTACTGAAGTCCCAAGCCTCAGTTACAAATTTCGTAGGAAGACTGCATACTGATAGGCACTTAGTTGTCTGCATTTGTGACGTAACCCGGCCTCAGTAGAGCCATCCAATCTTCCATCTTCTAATATCACTCCACTTAGCCATTGATTCACCTCTCCCTTCAACTTTCATCGTTCGTAATCTCGTATTCATCAGCACGTAATCTCCACAAATTCATTTTCTCCACATTCACATCGTCGTTTTCATACAAGCAATAACATAGTCGATCACATGTCTGAACACACGAATCTCAGAAATAAAATCTCTGAAGAACATGCACTCATATTCTCATTCTCTGAAAGTCAGTTTTCTGCAATCTCTCAGATATCGGACTTCCAGATGCGTTTTCAGAGTTGTTTAGACTCTGGGGTGATCGTCTCCAGCTTGCATTGCCTGGAAACGAGCTCGCGCTCGTGCACTCTGGTTGAACTCGAAAGTAATGCGCCACAGTTCAACTTCGATAACGGTAGTCACTCAGTTTCATCGTAACCCTTCCATTTAACGAGATATTCACGGAGACGTTTAGACGTTCTGGTACGTTTACCCCAACGAGTATCCAAAATCTTCTCCACTTCATACTCATCATTCTCAGCGTCAGGTTCCCAACTGTCTTCAGGTAGCAAAGCGGCATCAACGTCATCGTCTTCTGGAATCTCGAGCTCTATTGTTGGTCGCCTGGGAAACAGGGCTCTGGGTTTCAGACGGCTCACATGCACCCAGGGATTCACACGATAACCAGTATATTCAACCTTGAGTCGTACGCGGAAGTCATCCAACATCTCATCGATTCTGAAAGGACCATGCCACATGTGCGCTAGCTTCCGGCTTAACCCGTTTGTACTTTAGGGATATAAAGTCATACGGCATCACCTATAGCAAAACCTGATTTCAGACGTTCTGACAACTCGTTCCACTTTCTGGTTTGTTCTTCAGACCGGTCGCGTTTCGCCTTCTTCTGGAGATCTTCGGCACATGCCAGAGCATAACGGTAGTCTCGTTGCATCTTCCTCCTCCATTCGTAGGCGGTTCGTTCCTGAGTCGTCGACGGCTTGGGTCCTAGCATAGCGGACACAGTTCCGAGAGCATCCCAACCATGCACCAAATAATAAGGCGTTTCCAGACGGGTGGCATCGAACGACGTGTTCAGGGCGAACATCAGACGCTCGGCATGATCATCCCAATCACTTTGATCAGCTTCAGAGATATACGCCTTGATCGCGCGCACCACAGTTTGCACCGACCGTTCCTGTTGGCCGTTAGCTTGTGGCCGGTATCCCAGAGTAGCTCGTTGTCTGCTACCCAGGAGTTCCCTGAAACACTTGAACACCTCACTCATGAAACGGGGATCCTGGTCATGACGAATCAGAGAACTGGCTTCGAGTTTCTCAAGATACGTTCTTCATAGGCTTCCGCCACGTCTTGAGCCGTGGTGATACTCATCGGCTAACACATCACGTACCCTGAAAACATGTCTTGGACGAGCAGAAGGAAGGTGTTGCCACGTGCTGACTTCGGCATGTGCGTCACAAAATCCATGGACATAACCTCAAACAATCTGTTGGGCTCAATATTCCCAGGTGACGGTCCAGGATTTGGAGGTCGCCCCTTGCCGCTAGCGCAGTCCACACACTCCTTCACGAATCTTTCCACATCGGCGTACATACCCAACCAATAGAACTCTGAACTCAGTTTTCTCGAACGTCCTCTTGATTCCCTGATGTCCACCCTGATTGTCTTCATGGGCATAATGCAGCAAGTCTGAGTGCAAATCTCTGGGACGACCAATCTGAATCCATCGACGTTGTCTCGAGGCCGCTCTCGGGTAGCACGACTTAGACGATACAGCACGTCTCTGGAATCCAAGATAAAGTCCTCAGCGACCCTTGCTAGTTTCCTGACTCGGGGCCGTGGTAGATCTCCCACGTCACCTTCAGAAACTTCATGAGCTCAACCAAATACGGGTCGTGGCTATGATGTGCCTTGATTCGCCGCCAACGTTCTGTCTGGAACTCCAAAGGCCCCAGGGTTCACGCTCATCGTCGTCCTCAGGCGGACCAGTGTTATTCGGAACTTGGGCACGGGTCACAGCAATCAATACTTTAGCTGATCGTGACAGGGGTGCGGATTCTGGACCAGGGACTCCATCAGACTCTGGTGTCACCACCGGTTTTCAGCGTCTGGTACTTCAGACTCCTGAACTTCCGCATTTGGAGCTGGGCAGGGCTTCATTAATTTCTCTTGGACTTTAGACACTAGTTGTAGATGGGTGAGCTCGTCAGCGTCTTGTACCTGCCGAGCTTCCCCAGTGCCAGAGTCTTCGAGGTTAAGTAATCTGCCGCTTGGTTGAACTCGCGTTTCACATGTACTAATTTCAGGGTCTGAAATTTGGTTTTCAGAGATTCAAACTCTGCCAACCTCCGCTGTAAATTGGGTTGGTTGCAGTTAATCAGTCCCTGAGCCTGTTGTATTGCGATACGTGAGTCTCCAACAACCACTAGCTCATGTATTCCATGTTCCAACGCCACCCTCAGACCGTAATTCAGACCACAATACTCCGAATCATTCACAGTGACGTCCGTCAGGGGAAATCCTCGGGCTTCCAAGACATTCCACCCAGGGAGTTTCCAGAGTATACATCCACAACTTCCCAGACGAGTAGACGTCTTTGCTGCACCATCGAAACTCAGGACATGACCCTGATAATCCGATTCCAGCATTTCCACACTGACAGGAGCTGGCGGTTTGACTCGCCCTTGGCTGGAATCAGGTTTTCAGAGACCTCGTCTAGATGTTCTCGGGGTGTGATGCCTGCGCCGAGTATGGCTGGAAGTCCGTCTTCATCGCGCTGGATCCGGCGAATTTCCAAGTCCCAGTGCGACAACTTCAGACCCCACTTCACGTTTCTACCATCGGTGGAATTCGACGTCAGCAACCATTTCAGCACAGAATATCTGGTATACACCACAATCACTGGACTTGACTCTACTAGAGCTCTGAAAATTTCCAAGACTCTGAGAATCGCAATCACCTCCTTTCGGCAATATGATACCTGAGTTCAGCGTCATTCAGAACACGGCCCGTGAACCGGACTGGATGAATCACTCCATCATACCACTGCCCTAAAACTGCAGAGGCAGCCCAAGGGTTCGCATGTGGGATGATAACAAATGGTCTGGTTCGGTCCGGGTGTCTGATAAGTGGGGTGGAAACTATCTTGCGTATCAGGAGCTCAAATGCTTCTTTGGCACAAGTCAGAACCTTCCCAGAGCGGATCTGTTCATCCGTCAACTCGTACAAGGTGGCAGCGATAACCGGTAAATCTTCAATAAACTTGCTGTGTAGTAATTGAGACTTCCCATGAAACTCTGAACTCCCTTTAGCGTGGACGGGAACGGCAGTTCTTCGACTCCTTTGACGATCTTGGGCGTCGCTCTCTGACCTTCTGCGCTGATATCGTGGGAGAGATACGGGATCCCAAATTCGCTCTTGGGCAAACTCACAGAGATTTTCCAGAAGCGAAGTCTGAAAGCAGAGCGTTTAAATCGTCACAGAGTTGGTCCCAAGTCGGCGCTCCATATGCAATGTCATCGATGTACGAACTTCTTCCCAGGACTGGACCCATATACGTTGGGACCGGAATGTTCCTCTGGAAAACGGTCATCTGACTTGTGAGAGCCGACATCTCTGATTTCAGCGCATGGTTTTCAGAGTCTTGAGGCTTCAGCTGCAAGAATTCCAGAACATCTGCGTCAACTTCAGCCTCTTCCTCTGGCGACAATCTCACAATCCCCACAGGCAGTTATCCAGCATAGCTTGATACACAAGAGGAACATTCTTCAGGCCGAAAGGCATTCTCACCCACTGGAAGTGTCCAAATGGGCAAATAAATGCGGATATCAATCGTGCACGCCCCGTCATCCTGATCGCCCAGAAACCGCTAGCCATATCCAAACTCATAAACCACATCGCAGCCTCGAAACCTATCAGGAGGTCATCAATGAGAGGCAACGGGTAGGGTGATAGCTGGATGAAACCATTCACAATCCGATAGTCGATACACATTCGTATGTCAACACCGTAGAACAATCACAATAGGGGATGCCCACGGCGAATTGGAGTACTCGATCAAACCAGTTTCCAGAAGTTTCTTGAGAAGCACATACACCTTCAGCATGAGGTGAGGGGCAACGGACCTTGGACGTTGGGCCACCGGTTTGGCGTCTCCTACATCTAGATCACAAATCACGCCCCTTGCCGGTGCGGGCGATGCATTACCGTCTCCTAGGAAGATCTTTCTGTGGTATTTCAGAATGTCACGTAGTTTCTTCTCCATTTTGCTGTTGTCTTTCCTGGTTCTCCAACATCAGCACTGTCAATATCGCACTCCGGTGTCAATTCCTCAAGCTCTGGTAACATGACCGGTTGATCGCGCAACTGAGCAAGGAGCTCCGTGCCTTCCCACGCCCGGTTCCAAATCCAACTCTTCGTTCGAGACTTGCATACACCGCTCATACTCCACTCGTAATTTTTCCACAGGCGTTCCGGGCATCCCTTGAATAGGGATATCCCAAGACTCGTCCATTAAGTCCAGATCATCTGCTGGTAACTGAGAAATCTGAAAACCACTTGCAGGAGACTCTAGTTCCGAGTCCGAGGAGCCGTCATCAGAACTGATGCAATCGTCACCATAGCCGCTGGGAGAGACACTTTCAGAGGACATCTCAGAATCTCTGGTATCCACACTTGCGTCCAAGCTGTCCGCCACTCCACTGCAGCAGCAATCATCTGTCTGAGTGGATGCATCTAGGGCAAAACGCACTCGCTTCATGACTGGAGTCGGATCTGATTTCACAAACTGCACTCGAGCATTATCCAACCTCGGACGTTGCAGTATCTTAGTCGGCATTGGGTAATCTGGACGCTCCACACAAGGAGGTTGCGACATCAGAGCCTCCAGCCTTGCCTTTCGTTCCATACGCTTCTTAGTTTCTGGTGACGGAGTGCTTTCCAGGATCAGTACCTCCCAATCACGATATGCAGCGGAACCTGGACGCACGAAACGCCCGTGTCTCGGAAAGAAACCATATTCCACGATCCTCGCGACATCAGAGAGCTCGTTGACCCAGGTGTTCTTATCGGAAATGTTCACCACACGAACTGCCACAGGTCATGAGCGGGCAGCATAGATCAGCTGTGTAACCCAACGATCACCACGTCCAGCCCACACGACTTCCCGTTGCGGATTCGTCGGACCGTAATCAATCCTAACAATAAACTCCTCACCAGGACTCAGAAGAACAGCCTCCCTTGGTCTGACAAACCTGCTACGACCAATGTGGTCACCAGGTTCCCAGTTACACATCATCACCACGACTTCGTCTGGTAACGACACCAGACCTTCGCGAGTACTGATCCTCACTCCAGCGGCAAACATAAAGCCCATTCCTAAAAGCACATCAATTCCTTCACCAATATTCGCGACCCAAACATCCACAATGTACAACACTCTTGGCCCAAGTGTCAACTTGATCTCAGCGCTGGCGCCAATGTACGTCGGAACACCACCCATCCCTGATACCTTAGTTTGCTTGTGCGACTTGAGTCTGACTCCGAGCTTACGCGCAAAGTCGTAACTCAAAATGTTTATAGTCGCACCGGTATCCAGGAGAATCTTAGTCCGGCGATCATTCACAGCACCATGCACCATCACCACATCTCGCTTGAAACGATCAGGGTAATTATCCTCCCACCAGCCGTAGCATTCGCCATCCTTCAGTCTGAATGACACTGTGTCGTCAGGTATCGGATCGGTGTTTTCAGAGATCTCGGGTAACTTATTTCCTGGGTTTCTGAAAGGCACAGCTGATTCCTGGGTCAAAGTGGTCATGCATTGTTGGGGTTTATCTTGAACCTTTCTCAGCTCCGGTCCTACACACACTAGAACGCATAACTCTGGGGTATTGCCTTGCCGGCGCGTTTCGGATCCCCATCCGACGGGCGTATTAGTTTAACGGCTTCCCAGAGTCTGCCTCATCACCCAGAAGTCTTTCTCTCACGTGGTTTGGCATGTCCTTCAGTGCGCCTTGACGGGCGAGTTGCTTGAGTGTTTCCAGAGTCTTCAAGTCTTCACAAGGTTTTCCGGGATGTATTTTTCCACACACTTCACAGGGGGTGCTCGACACATTCGACTTGGATGCCCTTTTTCCTGGCACCGGTCACACGTGATATCCCTCCAGCAGTCTTCTGAGTGTCCTGAGCGTTGACATTTCTCGCAAAACTTATTCCAATAACCGCCATTTTCAGGACGTCTCTGATGAAAACCCTGACCTGACGATCCAGACGGGGAATGGGGCGGCGGACGCCATCCCATGTTATCCATCACTCGGTACACCTCATTTGTCAGGGTCTGCGTCCAATCGGCGCTCGGCGGAGCTGTCGAGGCACTCGAAGAAGTCTGTGCAGTGTCTCCATCACGGGTAGACTCTGAAGTCACACTCTGAAGTCTGGAATCACCGGTTTGGTCTCTGGCATCCTGATCGGATTTTAGAGATCCCTTATGGTTTTCAGAGTCATCATCATCAGAATCTTCAGAGTCCGGGTCTCTCACGACATAAGTCCGGTTCATGCGCTTGGGCTTGAACGGTCCTCGTGGAATATTGTCTGCTCGGAAGTCTCGAGGCTTGGTGGTGGTCATTCTTGGTCACCTGTTCGCCAGACATCTTCATCCTGTTGTAAAGCATACTCCAAGTCTGAAATACGTCGGAATCTCTGACCTTGTAGCGAAGTTTTCAGGCGCGCATCCTTGAGCTTCGTGATAAAACGGAGCACGTGCTTCTCAAGACGCTTGGACGATTTTCTGAAATCAATGTCGGCCTTCCCAGCGGCGGAGTTGAGTCGATAGAAGAATTCGAGCGGGGTCTCAGAGTCCTTCATAGCCATTGTGAAATATCTCTCTGAATACGATGACCGCGCCTTACAGTAACGCTTCTTGAACTCTGACGACAACTCCTTCCAGTCACGGGACACACTCTTGGGGAGTGGTTAAACCAGTCACGCGCAGATACCGGAAGCTTCAACTTGATTCCTGAATGCGTGTCTTGGTCGACCACCCTCCTTGAGACGCCATATTCGTGAATCGCTCCCACCAGTGGACGCGTTCCCTGAGTGTGGCTCTAGGATCGAACTCTCCGAGATTGTTGGAGTTCATGAACGGCCTCAACGTCAGAAGTGTAGTTCCAGCTTGAGCTTGCGTCGCTGCTGTCAGGTTCACCACTTCACCAAGCTCAGAGTCGTCTGAAGACGAGCTTTCAGGATTCTGAGCTCGAGTCTTCAGAGTCTCCACCAGGGTCTGGTGCTTCACCACGGCGCTTTCTCTCGGCGGGGCGCCTCTCGGTCTCCATTAGACCGTCTAGCGTCTGATTTCCGCGGTGGATCTCGTCGTGGAGTCGATGCACGCGGTGTCCCCCTTGGCTTCCGTCACCGGGGCCACTCGAGTCACTTGGGTTGCTGTAGTGGTCGTAGCGGCGGCGCCATTCCTCTCGGCCTTCACTCGCTTCGTCACCGAGCTTCGCGCAGGGGCAGTTTGCTGGAAGGTCGCAACTTCTCGAGGAGCCGTCTTGAGAGCCGGTGGGTGCGACATGGGTTCAACCCTAACCTCACTTCGTCACTTCTGATTTCTGATCCGGATACTGGTACATAATTGCAACTTCAGGGTCCTCAGTGTTAAACACCGGGGTTGCAGTTGCTAAATCAGGGTGACCGACCCTTCGCGCCTCTTGAACTTGGGACAATGTTGCTCGAAGGTTTTTCAACTGGCCGGCTTGGAAGCGTTGCATGTTCTGAGAACTCTCTTTCTCCCTGTCGCGCTCAGCTTCCATATCTTTCATTCGCTGCTGTAAGGTCTCATTTGGGAAATCCAGTCTCGTTTCATCTCGTCTGTCGCGCGCGCACGTTGGGCTTCGGCTTCTCGCTGTCGCCAGCGATCAGCAAACTCTGATTCCAGACGTTGGCTTTCAGACTTCCAGAGATCCGATTTCAGAGTCTCCAGCTCTGCCACGCTGCGGCTTCTGGGTTTACTCTCCGATACCAAACTTCTCCGTTCTTCAGCATCATCAGCACGTCTCTCCGCCTCCAGTCTCGCGTTTTCAGACTCCAACAAGCGGTCGGTGAGCGTCTGGATCTCGCGTCTTGCTTCCAAGTCGCGTTGTTCCCGACGGCGGTCACGTTCCATGGACTCCAAGCGTTCTCGGGCCAAGAACTCCATCTGCGCTTGTTCCATCCGGCTCTGCCACTCCTGCTGTTGCCTCATGACGTTCAGTTCGATCTGGGCAGGCCCTGATCTCTGAGAGCTTCGAGCTTCAGACTTCGTGCGACTCGACGCGATGGAACTCAAGCGTCGAGACGGCGTTTTCAGAAGGTCTTCACTCTTCACACTCTGGCGGTGGCTTCGATGGCTTGCACTTCGGCTGGAAACAGATGAAGGCGGAATCTCTGACGTTGGTTGTCTGAAACCCTGTGAAGGCTCATGGACGAACGCCTGTTTTTCAGGCTTTACATCTGACACCTCAGCTTCCTCTTCCAGCATGTCGATGTCTTCAGGCTCCGGTTCACAGGAAACAACGTTCGAGTCACTTGGATTCCCATACCTTCTCCGGAGACCATTCCTCCGACGTCAGCGCCTTGGGCAATCAACGCCAGACCCCCTGCGGACAGCGGCATGTGTGACGCCGCCCCTCGACTCACAGACATCAAGGACGAGTCTGTAGAGCTTCCACGCGAGGTCTGAAATCCAGACTGATCATCAGAGGTCCCGATACACTGGGAACCGGCACATCCGTCATTCGAGTTCGAGAGCTGTTACGATCTTCAGACATGGGAGTTCCAGACTCTGGTCGCGTGCTATCAGAACGACTCTCGTACTGTGGCAATGAAGACAGCGACGGCGTCGACAAGGCTGACGGTGTTGACAGGACTTGTGGGCGCGGCGGTCTCTGCTGTAAGCGCTTGGACTGCGGCGGCTCATCACTGCTGGAACCATTGGAACTATGCGTCACTCGGAGTCCGGTCACCCGGAGGCGCATGATCAGCTGTCGTCCTTGTAGGTCAGCATCCTTGTCAGGTAATACACTATCGGTTCCTTCTCGACTTGTTGTGTCTTCTTGTTTCATGCCTTCTGAGAGTCGGTTAACCTGTAACCTGGCAGTCACAGTGGCCCACTCAACCAGTTCCATGGCGAGACGACTCTGAAGTTCGGTCGCCACACTGCGTACCTGAGACTCGAAGATAGCTGACGCCTGGGTCTGGGACCACGTCGGGAGCAAGTTCTGGAATTCAAAACCCGCCTCGTACAGCATTGTCTGGAGAACAGCCACACACTCTGGTGCCGTCAGCGTGCTCATTGGAATCTCAACGTAGGAAAGGTCTTGAATCCGACCAAAGCCATGACGTCTCACGTGAAACTCCGAAATCCACATGTCTTCAGGGAATACAGAGGAGCACCGCCACTTGATGTAGTCGCCGGTCGCTGGCGGCTTTCTGGAAGACGGCTACACTGGGCTTCGTCGTCGGCCATACATACTCGACGCTTGGCGGGACGACTCTACCGGCATCCATGTCTTTCCAGCGGCGGAGCTCACGACGCACATACTTTAAAGCTCGTTCTCCATCAAGCGAATCAGCCCTCCCAGACTCATCAGACGGTGTCTTCAGAGAATCTTCGGACTTGATCAGCGTGTCATCCGACATTGGTGCACCTTCAGACTTCGGAGACTGCGGAACACGATCTTCAGAGAGTCCGGGTTCTGGCTTCACCTCTTCCACGGACTGTCCGGAGGTCGTCGACTCTGAACGCAGATCGACCACTTCCGGGGACTCAACCATATCGGCGCCTCCCTCAGACGCCTCATCACCACCCTCACGGGCAGTGGTCACCTCGTCACCAGAAGCTTCGACTTCTGACGGGCCTTCCTCAGAACCTTGTTCACCAGAGACAGCGGGTGCCTCCTTAGCTTCTGGTTCCGCAGCAGGCTGGTCTTCGACCGCCGGTTCTGGGACGTTCACACTCTCAGCGGCCTTCTTCTCTCGCGCAGCCTTCCTCTTCTCGCGAGCCGCCTTCTGGATAGCATCCAAGTCTGGTTGCTCCTCAGGCGGCAATCCTTGGAGACGCTGGACTGACGTGTCAGGAGCACCGCGACCGCGACCACGGCGTCCTCCTCTCGTAGATCCTGGTGTAGCCATCTTGAATATAGACGCTTGACAGGAAACTTTCTCTTCTTGTACTCTCAAATCCGGTGATATCACGATACCAAGATCCGGGCACGCGCACCAGTTGTCGCGAAGTCGGTGAAAACTTTGGTCGCGGAGCAGGTGGCGTATAGTGAACCCGTTATATGACTACTGAAAGGATTTCAGAGCCGTACAACGTAGGTGGGCGTGTGGTACCTTGTGGTATCCCTGTGGGTTCGTTGTCTTGGGAATATGACCCTCGCCGGAGTCTAAAGTTCAAAGTGAAGAGAAGTTGTGTTCCCTTGGAGTCTGGTGTCGGGGTTCAGGAAGTCCTTCCAGGAGCGTTCGGGAGTCGGAGTTTCTGGAAACCAAGTAGGTTACCAGAAAGTTGGGTGCGGAAAGAGGTTAATATACCAAGAGAGTCTGATATCGGTGTCTGAATATCACAAATCCAGAACCGAGATACTTGACTCTCAGAGATAAACAACAAATATACAGAGTTCAGGAATATACAATATATACAGCCGTTCTTATTCTTTCTGGGCCCTTGAACGGTGGGCTAATACTCCAGGTCAACTAGGGACTCGTTACCAGACACCTGGTCTGTCTGGTATCCCTGTTACGTTCGCGCACCACCCTCTAATATAGAGGGAAAATTAAACCAATACAATCAGCTATATATAACAGTCTACCTTGCACCCTGGAAACGACTGTCTAGTTTCCAGAGCCTGTCCAAACGAGCAATATGAAATGGGCTACCGCTAGAGACAAAACAAACGACCCAACTAGGATATGGAATAGGCGGGTCCTCTCAGGTCTCTACGTTACCTGATCTCCACCTAAGGGGACTGAATTTGGTGGAGATCACACGGCGTACGTCCTCGACGCAGTGGCTTGGATACCTCTCAAGCGGACTTGTGCAGTAGCAAGCAAATTGAACTCTGTTTATCGTTTTATCTTTCTCATAACTCTCATATATCTATCTCTTCTTCTTTCTTCTTTGTCTTCTTTGCGCCCTTCATGCAGTCAGTCTTCGTATCTCAGGTACACTTGGTTCTTGTATGTATCAGTATCTTGACTTGGTCTCAGTATGCAGTCAGTGCAGCAGATCTCGATGGGTGGATAGGTAGAGACGTCATTACGGGGGATGTGCAGGTCAGGCATCACTTGATTGCGTGACTTGAACTTGGGTTCACTTGTTTCAGTATGGTCTTGAATCTTCGTTGATTTCAGAGTCTGGTATCCGGGTTTCAGAGTCTGAAATCACTTTGGTTTTCAGAGTCTTGGTCATAGAGTGGTGAATACCAGAGTCTTGAGCGGAATATCATAGTACGGAGCACCAATGCTTCAACGTACACGAAGTTCTTGAGGGTTGCGCGGGTGCGCGGCGTCCGGCGCGCGATACTTGGTCTCTGCGGGTAAGTAATGTAGATCCTTGAACCATCATCGTCGCGCTGGACGGTAACGGGATGAGGTCTCTCAGAGATACGTTCTTCTGAGAGACTTTCCGCCAGGAATTAGGCACTCATCGTCGGGGAAAGTCCGGTGACCAGACAGAGTGTATTTGACCTTCAGAGTTGTGCACACTCTGAACACACTTCTGGTCCATTGGGCCCCTTACAGTCAGGCGAAGGTTCGTCTAAAATCTTCCACAGATGTCGCACGGGTGCAGCCGGTCCCAGGCTCCCTCTCTCTCATAACCCATAGTATAGCCAATCACATCGTAACGTAATATCCACCTGTCG
>VOQZ01002037.1:0-202226 GCA_008079305.1 Phytophthora palmivora
TTTAAATCGTCACAGAGTTGGTCCCAAGTCGGCGCTCCATATGCAATGTCATCGATGTACGAACTTCTTCCCAGGACTGGACCCAATTACGTTGGGACCGGAATGTTCCTCTGAAAACGGTCATCTGACTTGTGAGAGCCGACATCTCTGATTTCAGCGCATGGTTTCAGAGTCCTTGAGGCTTCAGCTGCAAGAATTCCAAGAACATCTGCGTCAACTTCAGCCTCTTCCTCTGGCGACAATCTCACAATCCCACAGGCAGTTATCCAGCATAGCTTGATACACAAGAGGAACATTCTTCAGGCCGAAGGCATTCTCACCCACTGGAAGTGTCCAAATGGGCAAATAAATGCGGATATCAATCGTGCACGCCCCGTCATCCTGATCGCCCAGAAACCGCTAGCCATAATCCAAACTCATAAACCACATCGCAGCCTCGAAACCTATCAGGAGGTCATCAATGAGAGGCAACGGGTAGGGTGATAGCTGGATGAAACCATTCACAATCCGATAGTCGATACACATTCGTATTTCAACACCGTAG
Source organism: Phytophthora palmivora (assembly GCA_008079305.1). Taxonomy (NCBI): domain Eukaryota; phylum Oomycota; class Peronosporomycetes; order Peronosporales; family Peronosporaceae; genus Phytophthora; species Phytophthora palmivora. Next base: position 545 of record VOQZ01002037.1, read on the forward strand.
AACAATCACAATAGGGGATGCACCCACGGCGAATTGGAGTACTCGATCAAACCGTTTCCAGAAGTTTCTTGAGAAGCACATACACCTTCAGCATGAGGTGAGGGGCAACGGACCTGTGGACTTGGCCAACGGTTTGGCGTCTCCTACATCTAGATCAAAATCACGCCCCTTGCCGGTGCGGGCGATGCATTACCGTCTCCTAGGAAGATCTTTCTGTGGTATTTCAGAATGCACGTGTTTCTTCTCCATTTTGGGTTGTCTTTCCTGGTTCTCCAACATCAGCACTGTCAATATCGCACTCCGGTGTCAATTCCTCAAGCTCTGGTAACATGACCGGTTGATCGCGCAACTGAGCAAGGAGCTCCGTGCCTTCCCACCCCGGTTCCAAATCCAACTCTTCGTTCGAGACTTGCATACACCGCTCATACTCCACTCGTAATTTTTCCACAGGCGTTCCGGGCATCCCTTGAATAGGGATATCCCAAGACTCGTCCATTAAGTCCAGATCATCTGCTGGTAACTGAGAAATCTGAAAACCACTTGCAGGAGACTCTAGTTCCGAGTCCGAGGAGCCGTCATCAGAACTGATGCAATCGTCACCATAGCCGCTGGGAGAGACACTTTCAGAGGACATCTCAGAATCTCTGGTATCCACACTTGCGTCCAAGCTGTCCGCCACTCCACTGCAGCAGCAATCATCTGTCTGAGTGGATGCATCTAGGGCAAAACGCACTCGCTTCATGACTGGAGTCGGATCTGATTCACAAACTGCACTCGAGCATTATCCAACCTCGGACGTTGCAGTATCTTAGTCGGCATTGGGTAATCTGGACGCTCCACACAAGGAGGTTGCGACATCAGAGCCTCCAGCCTTGCCTTTCGTTCCATACGCTTCTTAGTTTCTGGTGACGGAGTGCTTTCCAGGATCAGTACCTCCCAATCACGATATGCAGCGGAACCTGGACGCACGAAACGCCCGTGTCTCGGAAAGAAACCATATTCCACGATCCTCGCGACATCAGAGAGCTCGTTGACCCAGGTTGTTCTTATCGGAAATGTTCACCACACGAACTGCCACAGGTCATGAGCGGGCAGCATAGATCAGCTGTGTAACCCAACGATCACCACGTCCAGCCCACACACTTCCCGTTGCGGATTCGTCGGACCGTAATCAATCCTAACAATAAACTCCTCACCAGGACTCAGAAGAACAGCCTCCCTTGGTCTGACAAACCTGCTACGACCAATGTGGTCACAGGTTCCCAGTTACACATCATCACCACGACTTCGTCTGGTAACGACACCAGACCTTCGCGAGTACTGATCCTCACTCCAGCGGCAAACATAAAGCCCATTCCTAAAGCACATCAATTCCTTCACCAATATTCGCGACCCAAACATCCACAATGTACAACACTCTTGGCCCAAGTGTCAACTTGATCTCAGCGCTGGCGCCAATGTACGTCGGAACACCACCCATCCCTGATACCTTAGTTTGCTTGTGCGACTTGAGTCTGACTCCGAGCTTACGCGCAAAGTCGTAACTCAAAATGTTTATAGTCGCACCGGTATCCAGGAGAATCTTAGTCCGGCGATCATTCACAGCACCATGCACCATCACCACATCTCGCTTGAAACGATCAGGGTAATTATCCTCCCACCAGCCGTAGCATTCGCCATCCTTCAGTCTGAATGACACTGTGTCGTCAGGTATCGGATCGGTGTTTTCAGAGATCTCGGGTAACTTATTTCCTGGGTTTCTGAAAGGCACAGCTGATTCCTGGGTCAAAGTGGTCATGCATTGTTGGGGTTTATCTTGAACCTTTCTCAGCTCCGGTCCTACACACACTAGAACGCATAACTCTGGGGTATTGCCTTGCCCGGCGCGTTTCGGATCCCATCCGACGGGCGTATTAGTTAACGGCTTCCCAGAGTCTGCCTCATCACCCAGAAGTCTTTCTCTCACGTGGTTTGGCATGTCCTTCAGTGCGCCTTGACGGGCGAGTTGCTTGAGTGTTTCCAGAGTCTTCAAGTCTTCACAAGGTTTTCCGGGATGTATTTTTCCACACACTTCACAGGGGGTGCTCGACACATTCGACTTGGATGCCCTTTTTCCTGGCACCGGTCACACGTGATATCCCTCCAGCAGTCTTCTGAGTGTCCTGAGCGTTGACATTTCTCGCAAAACTTATTCCAATAACCGCCATTTTCAGGACATCTCTGATGAAAACCCTGACCTGACGATCCAGACGGGGAATGGGGCGGCGACCGCCATCCCATGTTATCCATCACTCGGTACACCTCATTTGTCAGGGTCTGCGTCCAATCGGCGCTCGGCGGAGCTATCGAGGCACTCGAAGAAGTCTGTGCAGTGTTTCCATCACGGGTAGACTCTGAAGTCACACTCTAAAGTCTGGAATCACCGGTTTGGTCTCTGGTATCCTGATCGGATTTCAGAGATCCCTTATGGTTTCAGAGTCATCATCATCAGAATCTTCAGCGTCCAGGTCTCTCGCGACGTAAGGCCGGTTCATGCGCTTGGGCTTGAACTGTCCTCGTGGAATATTGTCTGCTCGGAAGTCTCGAGGCTTGGTGGTGGTCATTTCTTGGTCACCTGTTCGCCAGACATCTTCATCCTGTTGTAAAGCATACTCCAAGTCTGAAATACGTCGGAATCTCTGACCTTGTAGCGAAGTTTTCAGGCGCGCATCCTTGAGCTTCGTGATAAAACGGAGCACGTGCTTCTCAAGGCGCTTGGACGATTTTCTGAAATCAATGTCGGCCTTCCCAGCGGCGGAGTTGAGTCGATAGAAGAATTCGCGCGGGGTCTCAGAGTCCTTCATAGCCATTGTGAAATATCTATCTGAATACGATGACCGCGCCTTGCAGTAACGCTTCTTGAACTCTGACGACAACTCCTTCTAGTCACGGGACACACTCTTGGGGAGCTGGCTAAACTAGTCACGCGGAGATACCGGAAGCTTCAACTTGAGTTCCTGAATGCGTGTCTTGGGAGACCACCCTCCTTGAGACGCCATATTCGTGAATCGCTCCTACCAGTGGACGCGTTCCCTGAGTGTGGCTCTATGATCGAACTCCCCGAGATTGTTGGAGTTCATGAACGGCCTCAACGTCAGAACTGTAGTTCCAGCTTGAGCTTGCGTCGCTGCTGTCAGGTTCAGCACTTCACCAAGCTCAGAGTCGTCTGAAGACGAGCTTTCAGAGTCTGAGCTCGAGTCTCAGAGTCTCTACCAGGGTCTGGTGTTTCACCACGGTGTTTCTCTCGGCGGGGCGCCTCTCGGTCTCCATTAGACCGTCTGGCGTCTGATTTCCTCGGTGGATCTCGTCGTGGGGTCGATGCACGTCTGGTGTCCCCCTTGGCTTCCGTCACCGGGGCCACTCGAGTCACTTCGGTTGCTGTAGTGGTCGTAGCGGCGGCGCCATTCCTCTCGGCCCTTCACTCGCTTCGTCACCGTGCTTCGTGCAGGGGCAGTTTGCTGGAAGGTCGCAACTTCTCGAGGAGCCGTCTTGAGAGCCGGTGGGTGCGACATGGGTTCAACCCTAACCGCACTTGCGTCACTTCTGATTTCTGATCCGGATACTGGGTACATAATTGCAAATTCAGAGTCCTCAGTGTTAAACAACGGGGTTGCAGTTGCTGAATCAGGGTGACCGACCCTTCGCGCCTCTTGAACTTGGGACAATGTTGCTCGAAGGTTTTTCAACTGGCCAGCTTGGAAGCGTTGCATGTTCTGAGAACTCTCTTTCTCCCTGTCGCGCTCAGCTTCCATATCTTTCATTCGCTGCTGTAAGGTCTCCATTTGGGAAATCCAGTCTCGTTTCATCTCTTCTGTTGCGCGCGCACGTTGGGCTTCGGCTTCTCGCTGTCGCCAGCGATCGGCAAACTCTGATTCCAGACGTTGGCTTTCAGACTTCCAAAGATCCGATTTCAGAGTCTCCAGCTCTGCCACGCTGCGACTTATGAGTTTACTCTCCGATACCAGACTTCTCCGTTCTTCAGCATCACCATTTCGTCTCTCCGCCTCCAGTCTTGCATTTTCAGACTTCAACAAGCTGTCGGTGAGCGTCTGGATCTCGCGTCTTGCTTCCAAGTCGCGTCGTTCCCGACGGCGGTCGCGTTCCATGGACTCCAAGCGTTCTCGGGCCAAGAACTCCATCTGCGCTTATTCCATCCGGCTCTGCCACTCCTGCTGTTGCCTCATGACGTTTAGTTCGATCTGGGCAGGCCCTGATCTCTGAGAACTTCAAGCTTCAGACTTCGTGCGACTCGACGCGATGGAACTCAAGCGTCGAGACGGCGTTTTCAGAAGGTCTTCACTCTTCACACTCTGGCGGTGGCTTCGATGGCTTGCGCTTCGGCTGGAAACAGATGAAGGCGGAATCTCTGACGTTGGTTGTCTGAAACCCTGTGAAGGCTCATGGACGAACGCCTGCTTTCCAGGCTTTACATCTGACACCTCAGCTTCCTCTTCCAGCATGTCGATGTCTTCAGGCTCTGGTTCCACAGGCAACAACGTTCGAGTCACTCGGATTCCCATACCTTCTCCGGAGACCATTCCTCCGACGTCAGCGCCTTGGGCAATCAACGCCAGACCCCCTGCGGACAGCGGCATGTGTGACGCCGCCCCTCGACTCACAGACATCAAGGACGAGTCTGTAGAGCTTCCACGCGAGGTCTGATATCCAGTTGACTGATCATCAGAGGTCCCGATGACGCTGGGAACCGGCACATCCGTCATTCGAGTTCGAGAACTGTTACGATCTTCAGACATGGGAGTTCCAGACTCCGGTCGCGTGCTATCAGAACGACTCTCGTACTGTGGCAATGAAGACAGCGACGGCGTCGACAAGGCTGACGGTGTTGACAGGACTTGTGGGCGCGGCGGTCTCTGCTGTAAGCGCTTGGACTGCGGCTGCTCATCACTGCTGGAACCATTGGAACTATGCGTCACTCGGAGTCCGGTCACCTGGAGGCGCATGATCAGCTGTCGTCCTTGTAGGTCGGCAATCCTTGTCAGGTAATACACTATCGGTTCCTTCTCAACTTGTTGTGTCTTCTTGTTTCATGCCTTCTGAGAGTCGGTTAACCTGTAACCTGGCAGTCACGGTGGCCCACTCAACCAGTTCCATGGCGAGACGACTCTGAAGTTCGGTCGCCACACTGCGTGCCTGAGACTCGAAGATAGCTGACGCCTGGGTCTGGGACCACGTCGAGAGCAAGTTCTGGAATTCAAAACCCGCCTCGTACAGCATTGTCTGGAGAACAGCCACACACTCTGGTGCCGTCAGCGTGCTCATTGGAATCTCAACGTAGGAAAGGTCTTGAATCCTACCAAAGCCATGACGTCTCACGTGAAACTCCGAAATCCACATGTCTTCAGGGAATACAGAGGAGCACCGCCACTTGATGTAGTCGCCGGTCGCTGAGGCGGCTTTCTGGAAGACGGCTACACTGGGCTTCGTCATCGGCCATATATACTCGACGCTTGGCGGGACGACTCTACCGGCATCCACGTCTTTCCAGCGGCGGAGCTCACGACGCACATACTTTAAAGCTCGTTCTCCATCAAGCGAATCAGCCCTCCCAGACTCATCAGACGGTGTCTTCAGAGAATCTTCGGACTTGATCAGCGTGTCATCAGACATTGGTGCACCTTCAGACTTCGGAGACTGCGGAACACGATCTTCAGAGAGTCCGGGTTCTGGCTTCACCTCTTCCACGGACTGTCCGGAGGTCGTCGACTCTGAACGCAGATCGACCACTTCCGGGTACTCAACCATATCGGCGCCTCCCTCAGACGCCTCATCACCACCCTCACGGGCAGTGGTCACCTCATCACCAGAAGCTTCGACTTCTGACGGGCCTTCCTCAGAACCTTGTTCACCAGAGACAGCGGGTGCCTCATGAGCTTCTGGTTCCGCAGCAGGCTGGTCTTCGACCGCCGGTTCTGGGCCGTTCACACTCTCAGCGGCCTTCTTCTCTCGCGCAGCCTTCCTCTTCTCGCGAGCCGCCTTCTGGATAGCATCCAAGTCTGGTTGCTCCTCAGGCGGCAATCCTTGGAGACGCTGGACTGACGTGTCGGAGCACCGCGACCGCGACCACGGCGTCCTCCTCTCGTAGATCCTGGTGTAGCCATCTTGAATATAGACGCTTGACAGGAAACTTTCTCTTCGTGTACTCTCAAATCCGGTGAAATCACGATACAAAGATCCGGGCACGCGCACCAGTTGTCGCGAAGTCGGTGAAACTTTGGTCGCGGAGCAGGTGGCGTACAGTGAACCCGGTTATACGACTACTGAAAGGATTTCAGAGCCGTACAGCGTAGGTGGGCGTGTGGTACCTTGCGGTATCCCTGTGGGTTCGTTGTCTTGGGAATATGACCCTCGCCGGAGTCTAAAGTTCAAAGTGAAGAGAAGTTGTGTTCCCTTGGAGTCTGGTGTCGGGGTTCAAGAAGTCCTTCCAGGAGCGTTTGGGAGTCGGAGTTTCTGGAAACCAAGTAGGTTACCAGAAAGTTGGTGGTCGGAAAGAGGTTAATATACCAAAGAGAGTCTGATATCGGTGTCTGAATATCACGAATCCAGAACCGAGATACTTGACTCTCAGAGATAAACAACAAATATACAGAGTTCAGGAATATACAAATATATACATCCGTTCTTATTCTTTCTGGGCCCTTGAACGGTGGTCTAATACTCCAGGTCAACTAGGGACTCGTTACCAGACACCTGGTCTGTCTGGTATCCCTGTTACGTTCGCGCACCACCCTCTAATATAGAGGGAAAATATAAACCAATACAATCAGCTATATATAACAGTCTACCTTGCACCCTGGAAACGACTGTCTAGTTTCCAGAGCCTGTCCAAACGAACAATATGAAATGGGCTACCACTAGAGACAAAACAAACGACCCAACTAGGATATGGAATAGGCGGTTCCTCTCAGGTCTCTACGTTACCCGATCTCCACCTAAGGGGACTGAATTTGGTGGAGATCACACGGCGTACGTCCTCGACGCAGTGGCTTGGATACCTCTCAAGCGGACTTGTGCAGTAGCAAGCAAATTGAACTCTGTTTATCGTTTTATCTTTCTCGTAACTCTCATCTGGTATATCTCTTCTTCTTGTCTTCTTTGTCTTCTTTGGCGCCCTTCGTGCAGTCAGTCTTCGTATCTCAGGTGCACTTGGTTCTTGTATGCTATCAGGTATCTTGACTTGGTCTCAGTATGCAGTCAGTGCAGCAGATCTCGATGGGTTGATAGGTAGAGACGTCATTACGGGGGATGTGCAGGTCAGGCATCACTTGATTGCGTGACTTGAACTTGGGTTCACTTGATTTCAGTATGGTCTTGAATCTTCGTTGATTTCAGAGTCTGGTATTCGGGTTTTCAGAGTCTGAAATCACTTTGGTTTTCAGAGTCTTGGTCATTCAGAGTGGGGAATACCAGAGTCTTGAGCGGAATATCATAGTACGGAGCACCAATGCTTCAACGTACGCGAAGTTCTTGAGGGTTGCGCGGGTGCGCGGCGTCCGGCGCGCGATACTTGGTCTCTGCGGGTAAGTAATGTAGATCCTTGAACCATCATCGTCGCGCTGGACGGTAACGGGATGAGGTCTCTCAGAGATACGTTCTTCTGAGAGACTTTCCGCCAGGAATTAGGCACTCATCGTCGGGGAAAGTCCGGTGACCAGACAGAGTGTATTTGACCTTCAGAGTTGTGCACACTCTGAAGCACACTTCTGGTCCATTGGGCCCCTTTACAGTCAGGCGAAGGTTCGTCTAAAATCTTCCGCAGATGTTGCACGGGTGCAGCCGCGTCCCAGGCTCCCTCTCTCTCATAACCCATAGTATAGCCAATCACATCGTAACGTAATATCCACCTGTCGCTCGAAAATCGGAAATAGCATCATGTCAAATTACACGCCTACACGGGTAGATGAACTACCTGAATCTCTGTGGATCCTAGAAGGTAATCCAAGATGGATAGAGGAGAGTTCCCTCATTTGACCGACTCTCAGTTTGAGTCGGTCCGGAAGATGGTGGGCATCTTTGGAGGGGATGCCCTCCGAAGCTTGCCGGCTGCTTCGCCGAGCAGGTCGAACGCATCGAGGCGTTCGACTCGTACGAGTAAGGGCTTATCGCTCACGTACAGGGGCTGGAAGCCCCCGTGGCTGAGATGAAGCCAGCCCAACCTAAGCCGTTGAGGCTTAAGATTAATCCTTATGAGGGTAAGGAGGGAGAGAACCCCCACTTCTGGGTTAGAGAAGTAGAGCTCGCGATGGACGCGGCTCTTATCTCGACCGAGCGACTTCGGGTCGCTTTTGCCCTATCCGACCTGGGAGGTTGGGCGAAGATCTGGGCGTACACGCGCGAGACGACAATGCCGGGTTGCTTCACAACCTGGGCTCAGCTGTGTCAACAGCTCAGAGCCGCCTTCCTCCCGGCAAACTATGAGTATCACCAGCCCTCGCGCTTCCTTGCCTGTAAACAAGGGAAGCGTGAGCTGCACGAATACATCCAGGAGATGCGAGTACTCGCTGCATCTCTGGTAGGGAACCCCCTACCTGAACACATCAAGGTGACAGTGTTCATGGATAGTCTGAAGGTGGGTCCATCCCGCACACAGTTGTTCCGCGTGCATGCGAACACTATGGATGAGGCGATCCAGATCGCCCTCCAAGAGGTGTACAGCCACCGACAGACTCGTACTCCTACATCGGTGTGCCAAGGCCACAATATGTCGACAGGAGCAGTGCAAGGAGCTCCAGCAGCTGGGGCTATCACAGGTCCGGTACTCATGGAACTGGGTACGGTCGTACCGAGCTCCATCCACTGTTACGGATGTGGGAAGCTCGGGCACATGCAAAGTGCCTGTCCCGCGGGAGGGCAAAGGAAGTTCCCTTCCAAACCTAGGGGCTCGAGGGGCCCGTGGCAAAAGCCGTGACCCAAGAGTCAGGGGAACTGGGGTCACCAGTAGGGGCGGGGCGCCCTACTGGGGAAGATCTAAGTCCCCATGGTAGGAGTGCGGACGGCGCACGCCATGGAGGCTTAGCCCCTGAGAGCCTGGGTGCTCTCGAGACGAGAAAGAGCAGCGGTGGGCTGCTCGTGGTACACGCGAGTGTACGGGGATATGGAGATCCCTTTAGAGTCCTGATTGACTCTGGGGCGTCGACGAACTTCGCTCGACGCCAGATGGCCGCACGGAATGGCGACAAGTATGCCGACGCTTTGCGCGAAAGCGAAGGCAGGGGTCAGGTCTCGGTGAGACTGGCCGATGGTACAGTGGTTAACATATCCGGGGTCCGTATGGACCTGGCTGTAAAACTTGAGGACTTCGACAGCACGGAGCTGTTCCTTGTCCTAGACATGAACAAGTACGACTTGATCCTGGGCATGCCGTGGCTCGAAAAGCACGAGCCCTGGATCGATTGGCGCGGCAACGCCATTGGGGCTAGCCAGCCGCAGTCTACGACAGAGTTTTGGTGAGTAACGTTCCAACCTCTGTCCGGGGCTGGGGCGCCAGAGATGGTCGCCAAGGCGCTTATGCGCCCGAAGAAGTGTTGGGAGCTACCGGCTCCAACGAAGATGTTGCGATGAGCCCCGCAACCGGTCGTGAGGCCAAGGCTTATTGCCAAGCGTGTGGGATTGCTACGACGGCAAGTCTCAAAGCTGAGAGTCGTCGCGCCGTATGGGCTTCGACTGTGGCGGGTAACATAGGTCCGCAACCAGCAGAAGCTGCTGAAGAGAGCGCTAAAGGCGTCTCCTGTGTGGGTAACATAGGTCCACAAGCGGGTAACGCAGTTCCGCAAACAGCTGAGGCTCTTGAGGAGGACGCCGAGAGCACCTCCGGCGTGGGTGATATAGTTCCACGCAAGGTCGAAGAAACTAAGAAGAATGAGAGCGCAGCGTGCGTCTTTAGCGTGGGTAACAGAGTTCCACGCGGGACCAAAAAGACCAGCACGAGGGCGGAGGTGCCATTGAGCACCTCTGCAGCGAGGTCGATGAAACCTTTATCGCCCAGGGGGTTGTATAGCGCAGCCCAAGATGTTCCTCAGGGTATAGAGCCGTCACTTATTCTTCTGGACCCTCGGACGGTGGGTCACACCTACACTAGGCTCACTCGAGTCCTAAATTCAGGGGCCTAGTTCCCCTGAGACTCACACAAACGCGCACCACCTCCAATACAGGAGGAAAATACAATCACTACCAATAACCTTCCCTTCACACAAGCAGTCAATACAAAATCCTGGAGGCGACTACCTAGCACCCCAGAATACCCTTCGAGAATATGAAATGGGCTACCACGAGTACAACAAGTGACCCAACTAGGATATGGAATAGATGGATCACTCCAGGAAGCTCAAGGCCGTCACTGATCCCCACCTAACTGGACTTGAGTTTGATGGAATCCACACAGACGGTCGTCCTTCACCGTTGATGTGCCCTTAGCGTCCAGCGGTCGTAGTTACGGGTCCTCCGGATTTCCGTCGGCAGGCTTGGCCGAAGTCACTTGCGCAGTACAGGGAAAATTGAGCTATGTTTGCCTTTTATCAGCTACTTCTCTTTCTCTCTATCTTCTGCATTCTTCTTTGGGCAAATATATTCTGTTCACTATGCTTGAGGTCGAATATCTTGTCTTGAGTATACCTTGGGTTCAGCGGTCCAAACTTGCGATCGGCTTGCGATTCCGTTGCTGTCAGGCTTCGAAAGTGCCAAATGTAGGTCCTTGGTCTTGGTCTAGTATGACACGGGGATCCCTCTCGACTTCCTTGAACGTGTCCAATCTGCACATCTTTGATGGTTCTTCAAGGTCACACATCACTTGATTGTAGACTGGCTTCGGACTGACTCGAAACCCAGAGAATCACGTGACACTCAGGGTCATCCCTGAGATTTCTGTGAAACTCTGGGGATCATTGGGGTCTATGATGATCTCTGGATATTAGCTTGGGAGACACTTGATTTTGGTATTTAGAGTCTGGATTCGTGATCCAAACCCAGAGATTCATCTTGAACTCTGGGTCACCCGTACTCAGGGGGGTGAACGCTGGGTCATCATGCGGTACTCTGGATATTAGGTCTGCTGTGTCACAGACTCGCACATATCTCCATAAATCCAAGCACTTAGCGGGTTTAGCGGCCTCCTGCGCATGATCACGGTGATAGTGGGTTGGTTTCTCAGGGTAAATTGATCCTTTGTTGTACTCTGGTCCACAGCAAGATGAGGTGTACTCTGGGATACGTTCGCCAGAGACACTTTCCGCCAGACTTTAGGCACTCATCGTAAGGGAAAGTCCGCGGCTGGACTGAGTGTTCTTTGCACCCCTGGGTGTGCACTCTCAGGAATCACACTTCCAACCAGTTGGGCCCATCTGCGGTCAAATACTGGGTTCATCCCATAACATCACTTTCTTCCCACAATCGCCATCCGGGTCACACGGGTATAGCCCCGCCGCATCAAAGTCATCCACCAATCACAGTCCAATACGAACTCCAAGTCACAGAGGTGACGGCACATCGTCGGAGATTTTCAGGAAACCGCCTCGTGTCGCCTCCCGTGTGGATAACCAAGTACCACACTCGGAGGCTGAGACTCCACCGGCACGGCCGGTCAAAAATCAATGTCATGTCCTCGACGGCATGTCCGGCCGTCAAGACAAGGCAGGTGCCGCCTATCTGGAGGCACTGCCTGAGGGGTCAGCACTGCTGAACCTCGAGAACTGTCAATGCAGGACTTCTTGGACGAGTTGAAGACCGCAGTGATTGCGGATATGGTGCTCCTACAACCGGAGACCTCTCCTGAAGATTTGAGATCATCCTCCATAATGGACGAGGATGTCCTGGAGGGGTTCACGAAGCAGCGTGCAACGCGTTTGGGTTCTGAGATTCTCAAGAACCCGGAGGATCCAGTGTATCCTCTTGTGAAGGAATACTCGGATGTGGTATCGAAGCACCCACCATCCCAACTCCTGCTGGATCGAGGAGTACGGCACGAGATTGATCTCGTGCCTGGTACAAGGTATTGTGTCACGAGGCAGTGGCCTCTACCTTGTGAGCAGTGCGAGGTGATAAATGCCTTCTTCGCCGAGAAGGCGATGTCGGGAATGGTGCGGGAATCGAAGTCCCCGCACTCGACGCCAACCTTCTGCGTTCGTAAACCGAACGGGAAGTGGCGTCTGGTTCACGCTTACAACAAGCTGAACAATGCGACGGTACCGGCACAGACGCCGACCCCTCGCAAGGATGTGTTGCTGAACAACATGTCGGGCTGTACGCTGTACAGTGCCCTGGATCTGGTAGACGGATACTACCAGATCCTGATGCGGGAGAGTGACATTCCTCTCACCGCAGTGAGCACCCCGAGTGGGATGCTCTGGGAGTGGCTAGTGATGCCACAGGGGCTATCGAATGCCCCAGCGACGTTCAATCGCTTGGTCACACAATTGTTTAGACCATTGCGTACGTTCGCTCAGACGTACTTCGACGATATATTCGTCCATAGCCGTGCCGAAGGCGGCCAGACGGCTATGGAGGTGCATTTGAAGCACCTCCGTCGAGTGTTTGAAGTCATGAGAGCTAACAAGCTCTATGCCAACATCGACAAGTGCGTCTTTGCAGCTGAGGAGATAAAAGTCCTCTGCTGCTTTGTCAGCAGGGTCGGCGTACGCGCCGATCCAGGGAAGGTCAAGGCCATAGCGGCTTGGCCGACCCCGAGGTCACAGAAGGACCTTCGGAAGTGGTTGGGCTTAGCCAACTATCTTCATAAGTACAGCGCAGGATACGTTGAACTTGCTCGGCCCCTGTGGGACCTCTTAATAAAGGATGCCGACTGGGTCTGGTAGCAACAGCATCAGGATGCATTAACAGAATCAAGCTGAGCTTACACCAAGCGCCAGTGCTGGCTCTGCAGGACGAGAACAAGCCATTCAGCGTCGTCAGTGACTCTTCTGACTATGCAATAGGCTGTGCGCTATTGCAGAAGGACGGTGGAGGACGCGAACGCGTCATCTCCTTCCAGTCCAGGCAGCTGAAGGCTGCCGAACGGAACTGTCCCGTTCATGACAAGGAGCTACTTGCAATGAAGTACGCTCTTGTCAAGTTCAGAGTACATCTCTTGGGCTCAAGGCCCTTTGTGATCTATACTGATCACGCGTCCTTCCGGACTGCCACCAACTCGCCGCATCTATCACAGCGGATGGCAAGGTGGCTGTCATTCTTCGCGGAATACAACTTCCGCGCTGAATACAAGCCGGCCAAGCTCAACGTGCTTGCCGATGCATTGTCGCGACGGCCCGACTATGAGCTAGCTCATGTCAGTCGGGTCACGATAGATCGGTAAGGATCAGATACGCTTAGCGTATGAGGAGGACGAGAACTACAGACCACTGATGCGGTTCTTGTCCGATGGCAAGGACGCCAAACTCGATAGGCTTTCGCCTCGACAGCGGGCGCAGCCCCATCGTTATGAGCTGGCCGAAGGGTTACTCCACTACAGAGTAGACCCTAGAGATCCTCCTCGGGTTGTCGTTCCAAACGACAAGGATCTGAAGTATGACATACTTCTGGAGGCGCATGATGCGCCGATAAGTGGCCATCTTGGTCAGGAGAAGACCTATCAAATGGTCTCTCAGACATTTTGGTGCCCCGGATGTACACGTGGGTGGCACACTATGTCAAGACATGTGAAACATGTCAGAGGGTGAAGCCTTCGGGCCACGCCTCGGCTCCACTGCAGAGCCTACCTGTACCAGCAGATTGCTGGAAGTCGATGAGTCTCGACTTCGTCTTCGGCCTGCCGGCCGATGACAAGGGCAACATTGGCATATTGGTGTTTGTCTGCCGTTTGAGCAAGATGGTGCATCTTGCTCCGGTACGTGACAAGGTCACCGGGAAACAAGCTGCACAGCTGTTCCTAGATAGCGTGTTTCGCTATCATGGTCTACCAGAGACCATAGTCTCGGACAGAGACCCGCGTTTCACGGGTGCGTTCTGGGACACCCTGTTCCAATTGTTGGGAACTAAGTTGGTGATGTCAACTGCGGACCATCCGCAGACGGATGGTCAGATGGAGCGCGTCAACCGCGTGCTCGAAGATACTCTGCGCAGTATCTGTGCGGAAGCAACTCGATCCTGGTCGGACCAGCTGCCTATGGTTGAGTTTGCACGCAACAATGCGGTACACGCATCAACGGTGTTTACCCCGTTCTACTTGAATGGGTTATGACACCCCCAGGTGCCGCTAACCTTGCGGGGAGGCACCGTGGTCTCCATCGTAAGTGGGGGAGAGGCTCGGAAAGCCTTTTCCTACCAGATCTCGGGGATCGAGCCAGAGTCTTTGAAAAGACAGTTGTTGTCGTTTATAGACGACATGCTGGCGTTGATCAGCCGGGTTAGAGATGCAATGGCATCAGCCAAAGATAAACAGAAATAGTACTCAGATAAGAAAGGAAGAGGAAATTTAACTGTTTTTTAACAAGGTGAATTGGTCTTATTAGACACTACGAATCTACCTATGAACTAGGTTAGCTCCGTAGGGAGCAACAAGTTGAAGCATCGCTTCATCGGACCCTTTGCGGTCCTGGCCAGACATGGCGCGGCGTACACCATTGACCTCCCAAAGTCAATGGCGACGCACCCGACGTTCTACGTGGGGCGTCTTAAGCGGTGTCATGATCCGCTGGGTCCTTCTCCTCGGACGGAGGAAAGCCAAGGTGAGAACTCACCTCCTCGAAACGAGGCTGAGTCCTCTGGACAACCGGAGTTGCCGGTGTCGGAGCCTGTGAATGATATACAGGCTGGTACCTACGCGAGTCATACGAAGGTTATGACGGTACCGAATGGGAAGAGCTCGGGTAAGAGCTATACCCATAAGCCGAGTGGTACGAGTACCCCTGCGGCTCATAAGAGGGCACCCGACCATGCACCTCATGGCTTAGAACGTCTAAGCCTCGACGGAGCTCCTTCACGGCAGCAGCCGGAGCTCGGCGGTCAACGCGCCCATGGAGCTCATGAGTCTCACGACCAAGAGCGTCCAAGTCTTGGCGAAGGACCTCAAGGGTCCCCGGCTTGCCAGCCTGAGAGGCAGCCTGACCACCAGGTCCAAGCCCAAGGGCTATCTCGATCGCATAGACGCGATCTCGAAGTTGACGGACCTCGTCACTTAATAGGGACCCCACAGAGTCCCGACCCGAAGATGAGGGTCCAGAAGGATACGGCTGAGAAGGAGCCGCGCACTCGAACGCGTGCGCGAGCTCCTCCTGCCCTCCTTGACCGGAACGGCGAGCTCCACTATCATGTGGAGCGGGTCGTCCAGGAGCGGCGGCGCTCTGGGAAGCGCCAGCTGCTTGTGAAGTGGCGGGGTTACCCCTCGTCACAGAACTCGTGGGAGCCGGAAGACAAGCTCCGGGTTGACTGCCCGAAGGCTGTTGAGATTTGGGATCAACAGCCGGGGCGTAAGTAGTCCGCGGCTTTTTAGCCGCCTTACGGTGTACGGTCCCTGGGTTGACGGAACCGTACCCGCGCTCATCTTGAGCGCTGGACTTAGACTGCTGTCTAAGTCCCTCCATAACGGAGTGGAGTTGCCGCTTAGCGATTAAGTGGGCAAACTCGATGCGAAGATCTCGCTGGTCCAAGACATAGGACAGCAGGCAATCTTCCCGGAGTTCTTTCAACCCCTGAACTGTGAAGTTCTTCAGAGAAACCCATCTCCAGAACAGGTCTTCCGCCTGGGTCTGGGTAGTGGTGTTCTCGGGCTGTACCCAAGGGTAGCCCCACACGGGGAAGAGCCCACCACGGTCTTCGGGTTTCTTCCGAAGACTAGCGAATTCCTTGAGAGGAATTCGGTGTGGTGCAAGTAGCACACACCTAGCGGCCTCAATGTCGTTGACAAAGAGTGGTTCGACTTGAACCAAGGCACGCTCATAGGCGCCACGCGAAGTGCGCCCATGGTTTAGACCACGAGGGGCCTTGAGGTGCTCCAAGAACATTGGAGACCCGGACCCCGCATCCGGTGGGTAGTACCCGCGAGGATACACCGGCGTGGGAGGCACAGGAGTGCCTTGCAGTTGAGCAGCATGATAGCGCTCCTGCTGCTCATCGAGATCATTAGAGATCTCTCGGGGTTCAGAGACAGCCCCCTCCTCTTCCTCCTCGTCTGAGGAGTCGAACAGGGATTTAAATCCCTTAGCGATTGAAGGCTCTGACGTAGGAGAGCCAGGGGCTGCGCGCTTCTTAGCAGCAGCAGCGCCCTCACCAGCCCGTTTTGGAGACGCTGCTTTCGCAGCTTGGGCTCGAGCCTTACCTTCGGCCAAGGTAAGGTTCTTGGCAGGCGAGCTCGTCGAAGCTGCCTTTGCCTCTGATGACTCAGCATCATCAACAGGAACGTCCTGTGCAGGAGCGTCCTGTGAAGGAGCATCCTGAGAAGAAGATGGATCCTTAGCGGATCCAGGAGAGTCCCCGTCAGACTCTGATCCCGTGATCATAGGGATGTTAAACTCAGGGGACTCAGACCCAGGACTGTGGTCGCGATAGGCGAACCGAGGGTTCGGCCTATCGTCGGGTGACAGGGAGCGCGAGCGACTGCGTCGCGGTCTCCCTCCTTGTTTGACAGCAGCAGCGGTCGGCTTGCTGGCTGCCTCGGAAGCCGCCTTACGGGCTTCCTTGCGCGGAGCGGCCTTGTCTTTTGACTTGGCCTTGGAAGTCTTTGACGTCGCGGTCTTAGATTTGGAAGGCGCCGAAGAGCCATGGGTACTTGCCTTCCGGGGTATGTTGAGAGGTTGACGTGGGAACCTCGGTGCTTGGCTCGCGCAAAAGGCATAATGAAAACCGCAAAGCCACAACAGTGGCTCGTCGATGGATGTCACCAAGAGAAGGGAAGAGAGCGCCGCTCTCTTCTTAACTCCTCATTCGTTGAGGGTGTTTTTAACCTAAGTGGGGGGGGGATGTAACGGGGTTACATGAGGGGTCAACATTCACCTGTTCGTGATAAAAATGAGGGCAGGTATTCGATTTCCCGACCGTTTGTGACTCTTTTGTAATAGAGAGTGACGTTTCGTTAAATTACGATATACTGATCTATGTATTTATACAAGTTTCCAGACAGTCTGCGATCCCACCTAAAACTCTGCATAATAAATATCCAGAGAACATTAGTAGAGGACCTCTTTACCACTACTACTATACGCGCTCTTTCGATAAAACGAAGCAAACGACTTAATTCATTAGCATTACTGTGGATAACTTGAGCCAGTATTACGGAACCGTGTCAATCAGTGCGTCTAATACTGATCAGTTGTCTCAACATAATCTAATTCTGAAACTGTTTTTGTTGGGCTGACACCTTTTATGCACGGTTCGACTACGGTTCGGGACCCGATGGGCGGTGTCTGTCGAGGAGCTCTTCTGATTGGCTACGTCGACATGGCTGGACCACAGACGCGCATTAGGAGGATAGCACATGTAACGGGGTTACCCCTAGAAAGGGTACCGCCTCTAGAAGTAGATATACTTCTGAGAGTATTCGTTTTGTGAATACCCAATCGTGGGTGGTGTGGTCCACACCGCTGCCACGTAGATCGGGTGGCTGAGGGCCAACCAATAGTATTTGACCTACTTTTATATGCATCTATAGAACAAACTATAGTTAATTAGGAGTTTGTATTACAGGCCAAATGACCTAATTAACTATAAATAAATCAGTCTAAAACTTACGCTAAACTGACTATTATGTCCCCTCAGACCCCCCTAAGACCAGGGACTAGTGAACTGCCGTTCACTTAGCGTTTGTATACTTTTCAAAGCACGCTTCCGCAAGCAAGGTGCTCGTGTGACCCCGTTACAGCACGAGTAGAACAAGTTTGTTTCTTTAACTTAATCTAGTCACTTCGGCATTTGCCAACAACATCACAAGCAGGTTAACAGCCGCATTACGCCCCGGGAAACTACACGCATACATGACTACCAAGCGCGCCGAAGTCCTTGTAGGAAGCGGAAACTATTTCCACTGGGAGTATAACATGAGAATGACACTCGCCCGGAAGGGGCTGCTCGCTCATGTTCAAGTCATTAAAGTGGAGAATAAGATCACAGAGGCATGGCTGACAAACGACGCGAAGGCTTTGGCAATCAGCGCTCAAGGGGTTGAGCTGCAACACCAGACCAAGATCCGTGCTGCAGTACGCTATGGAGACATGGAACACTCTACGTGAATACTACATTCGTACCACGCTACACAATCGTTTTGCTATGACTAGGCGTCTGCATGAGTTCAAGACGGAGGAAGGAACTCCAATGGCCAAGCCTCTGGATGCGTTCGACGAGCTTGTGGTTGGTCTCCAGACATTAGGAGAGCCAGTGCACGAAGCACGGCAGCTGGTGGTGGTGCTGAGCAGCCTTCCCTCCTAGTACGAATTGATTGAGTCAATAGTGGAAAACTCGAAGGATATTACGATGGCCTAGATCAAGGAAAAACTTCTGAAGGAACATGAACGGTTGCATAAGAAGGAAACCACGAAGAAAGCGTTCCGATACAACGGGAACGCTGGCCGGTTTAAAGGAGGCCGAGGTAGCGGTGGCAAGGGTAACAGTCCGAAGAAGAATGGTGGTTTTAAGTGCAAGTGCTACAAGTTGTGACCAGATTGTGCATATGAATCGAGACTGTCCGAGTGAGAATGATGGGATTGATAACGATGCAGTGTTAGCAGCGAAAGAGGGGAGCCTCTCTGGGTGGCAGATTGATAGCGGTGCGACATCGCACATGGCGCCGTACCGTGAATACCTGTTGACTTTGAAGGAACGGTCGCAGACATCGAGGTAACGATTGCTGGCGGTAAGAAGCTACGGGTGGCTGGTCAAGGAACAGTTAGACTGACCAGTTTGAACGGCAAACACATCGAAATGATTGAGGTGTTGTACACCCCGGGTTAGCCAGACGGTTACTATCGGTGGGGAAGCTTGCAGAACGCGGTCTAACCGTGGAGTTCCAGCGTTCCTCGTGCGTTATTTGGAGCAAGACCTGCGCTATTGCGGCAGGTAGACAGATCGGTAAGGCGTACATGCTCGACTACGAGGAGGAAGAAGCGAGGTTCGTGGAATACGCGGGAACGGGCAGTCAGTGGGAGCTTTGGCACGCTCGCATTGGACACCCCAGTGATATCGCTATGATTAGGACGCAACGTATCACTTAACCCTTTAACTACGAGCTTTGGCGTAGAGGTACAAGCAGACCTATATCAGAACCAATCACCGTGCAAGTTTTGAACATTTAAACCAATAGGATTGCACCAAGATTACACAAGTAACCTCCAATTATTAATTGTTGATAGTTCGCGATTTGCTGCCCAGAACCGAGATGCCCCCCTCCTGCAGTGGCAGATTGTGCGGGTGGTGTGGCTGCTTGCCTTGCTGCTGGAGTGTCTACGAGGCTGCCATGAAGGAGAAGGCGCAGAGAATGAAGACTAGAGTACACCCCCGTCGGCGTCATCAAGCTCTTCGCAAAGCCCTCGCCCGTGTGTTCATTTACCTCCAGACAGGCAGAATGAAGGGAAGCCTACCGCTGTGCGCCAACAAGAAGCTTTTACAGCTTTGCCCAGACATTTCGGAGAATGTAAG
This sequence comes from Phytophthora palmivora, assembly GCA_008079305.1. NCBI lineage: Eukaryota > Oomycota > Peronosporomycetes > Peronosporales > Peronosporaceae > Phytophthora > Phytophthora palmivora. The sequence goes on from VOQZ01002037.1 coordinate 20,174, forward strand.
ATGTGTATTAGATATGTAGCTAGTCTCTCTGTGGAAGAATGAGCTCACTAACTGGCGTGATGCTTCTATTACTACGCTTTCTCGTAAATGCAACAGGATCTCCCGTAGGCGCTCGAGCTATAGCCTCTAAGGCATCTTGGAGTTGCGGTTGGTCAGTCTGAAGGACTTCCTTGAAATGGAAAGCTGTAAAACATTCCACATGAAAGCCGCGCTCACACTTCACGCACCCGTACTTTGCTTTTCGTGAAGGCATCCCACGTATACTGCATAGATAGCAGGTCAACTTTCCATTGCTGTGCTGTGTGGAGTTCGGGGTAATCGCATACAGCGATGTATCGCAGCCAACAACCTCGTCTAGCTCTTCAGCTCTCCGTTTCTGTTGGCGCCGTTCTCGCTGTTGTTTGACAATTTTCAGGTTGCATGTGAGCGTATCAATCAGTGATCGTTTGAATTCTCGGAGGGATACGGGTGCTGAAGTTGAACGGTTCAGGTGACGCTGTAGCGCAAACGCGTTGATTACCGACAGGTCGAGCAGCCATGTGAAGACGGACATGTGCATGCGCTTCTCGCGGCGTCTTGTCGGATTCGTGCTGCGCAATTGATCAACTCTATCTACAGCGTTCATGCATTTGTTATAGACTCCAATCAGCGCCGGGGCCACGAGTGGCGTACGATCCAAGATAGTGTCTCCAGTCCAACGCAGTAAGGGAACGGTGCCGTGGCAACATTCTACAGCTTCAGGTGAATCTGACGGGAGCGTCGAGGCTGACATAGTTTTCTTCAGATCATTGGAGTAAAAGATGACGACCTTTCGGTCTTTGAACACGATATTCCCAGCACGTTCAGCGTACATCAGTGTCGGCATGTACTCAGTGTGCTTGCGCTTCGGGAGTCTTTTTTGTTTCTTTTTATGAGCCGCCTCATTTTCCTTGTAGTTTGGCTCAGGGTCTACCGCAGCAACGAGCTCCCACGATCCACGGTCTTGAGTAGCTATTCGATCCATAGCATCTTCAAGTGCCAGTTTGTTGAACTTGTCCACTAAGTTCAATCGTACAGTACCTAGTAATTTCACTTCACCATCGGTAAACACACTGATAGCTCGTGCGTAAGTGTGCCGGGCGTAGAAGTTGTCAGAGACGAGTAAGCGGTGGCCACTAGGTGATCGAAATGTGCAGGTTTGATGGCCGGCCATGGCTATCCAGAGAGCTGTTGCTGATTTACGATCGATAAGAATGTCAGGGTGTGCCAACGTGTTCCATAACGGAGTTCGGAGTGACGGAAATAGTTGCGTATAGCGCTCAGCAGGCGTAGTTTATGTAGCATTACCGGAGCCATTATCCCAGAGCGAATGAACGTTCAGTGAATCCCAACCAACAACTGCGTAAAACCGCAGCCCGTATTTGTCCGGCTTGGAGGGCATGTATGTCCTCGCGCGAGAGCGTGCTTTTGTTCGAACAGAAATTTCATCAAGACTGCTCGCACCCACTGGTACAGCAGTCTCGGCAAAGCGCTTCTGGAAATGTTGCAATAGTCCTCTGCAGCGATAAAGCGGGTCTTTCACCGTTGCAAACGTCACCAAGCTTGGTGGATGGAGCTGCAATGCCGCTCGAATATGTTGGAAGCGATCTCGGGCCATAGTCTCTCTAAATGCTGGCTGCCCAATAAATCGATCTTTCGACCAATAGTCAGTGATGTCATTTAGCGGGCAGAGACTCATTGCCATCTCGAGCCCGATGTAAGCATTGATTTCGCTCTCCGTCGCTGGTTTCTTTCCCTCCGCTTCAAGTTTAGTTGACGTCCACCGACGAATACTTTGACGCAGTGCTAGGGTAACGAACAGAGCGAAAAGCCCATACGAGCCATCCTTCTCGAAAGCACTTCTCACTGTAGCATTCATTGTCAAGTGTAGACCGCTTCCGTCTTTTATAGCCTTGTAATATGCATTTTCTGCGAGCGTCGCTGATGTCGGAATCACGGCCGGTCGCGGCGCTTCCGCGTGAACTGGCTGAGGTTGTGGAGCGGTTGCATGTTGAGTGTCAAATGCTACCTCTAAGTCGCTTAGACCACCGTCTGACAGGTCTTCCTCCCACTGGTGAGCCTCCTTGCCGTCGCTCTGGGAGTCCCAGTCGCTTTGGACGTCCCAGTCTCCGGTAACACCTTCATTCTCCATCTCGCTGTAGCAGGAGGAATTCGGAATGACAACCTCTACCGGTCTTATAATGCACACACCTGACGATTTGGTCTCGCTGTGAGTGGCTGTCGTACAGGTTCACATGGACCTACAAGTGAAGTCAGCAACTTCACCCTAGCCTCTGCGTAGACCTTTAGCCAATCAAAGCATGTTGAAGGTGCTCTAACAGGTCTTCCTGGACACGTACGGAAGTTCGTAGCTAAAGGGTTAAGGTACGCCAACCGTGGGTCAAGACTTTGTGAGGTGGTTGCGTGAAGGGAAAGCAGACTGTGGCACAGTTCCCGTCGCTGTCGGAACGCAAGACATCGCGTGTGTTGGAGCTAGTTCTCACGGATGTGATGGGACCGATGAAAGCGGTTTAGATGGGAGGATCACGATATGTTCTGACATGTGGACGATTTTTCAAAGATTGTGGTGGTGGACTTCCTTATAACTAAGAGTAAAGTGGCCGCGAAACTAGCAGAATTCCTAGCGTTCTATGAGAACCAATGGAGAACGCTTAAAATGTCTGCGGTCGGACAATGGTACGGAGTTTGTGAAAAGACGGTGGCCTCACTGTGTAGGCGGAACGGTATCATGCATCAGCGAACTGTTCCATACAGCTGTGGCGAAGCGGTTCTACGAAATCGCAAGATCGCAGGGGTCCTCTTGCACATCGCGCCCAAACTGCCGACTAACGGAGGGGGTACTCCGATCTTCCGTGAAGTTACTTGATCTCACCTTGTGTACCCGTCGGTGGGACTAGATCGCTCCTCGGGTGATCTCTATATACTCGCTTGGTGTTGATCTTGCTGTCTAATAGGACAGCGGGAGAGGTGGCAACAGCGGGGATACTTCTACTCGCTGCGCCGTGTAGTTATTGAGCTTCTATCTTAGGTGTCTTGGGTTGATCTTGATCCAAGACAGTGTCGATCTTAGCCTGGGGGTCTTGTGGTCGGTGTGTGACCTTTACCCAATACTTCCAATACGTGCTTGCCGCTTCCTATAGCGGGGTCTTGAGATTTGAGGGTTCACGAACGTCCAGCCAAGCAATCTGGGCGTAGGGGTTCTACTTAGTGTCGATCTTGATCCTGCGTGACGTCGGGAGGGCCAATCTCGTATATCCTTACCCGGAATAGCGATGAAGAAGGAAGACTTGTGTAGTAGAAGGTAAAAACAACTCTGAATTAAATGTCAATGTCCTATGCTTCCCATCTGTGGCTGTCCATACTGCATTGGCGTCATAACACCTATATTCTTCTTGTAGTACGTCGATCTTGAAATATCAACGTTTTCAATCTAGTGTCGCATGATCACTAGTCGGTTCACACACGTCATATACACCACTATCCATCTGATCCACCGCCGTCCGGTAGATCCTTCACCTGCCCCTTCGTGATGTGACCAACGCGCTTCACGATCTCGCCTCCTTATGGATCCTCATGTGATTGCATGACCTCGAATCGATTTCGATTCGTTCGACCTCGCAAATAGTCATAACGTAGAGCTCAACAAATAAGATCGGCTTTGTCTACCCACGTCAGTTCGTCATATCCTTTCCAGTGTACCAAGAATGCACGTAATGTACGTCCATATCGCGTACGCTTCCCGGATCGCATGTCTACGATCTTTTCAACTTCATATTCATCATTGTCCAGATCGCGTATCCAGCTGTTCTCAGGCAACAGCGCTTCATCAATATCATATCGATCTTGATCTGATATTGTCAACCACATCAGGGGACGGTCCGGGAATTGTCGTACAGGCTTGATCTTAGAGACATGCACCACCGGGAAGAGTCGATATTCTGTACTGGCGATCTCGAGACGCACTGCATGTTCCTCCACTAACTCCAACACACGGAAGGGACTTTGTGCCACATGTGTGCCAGCTTACTTGCATATCCTTCCTTGTCCCGATCTAGACATAACCACACTTGAGCTCCAACTTCGATCTCATGTGGTCGGACCGTTTCGTTGTGTCGATCTGCCCTTTCTTGGATCGCATCTTGTAGTCTCTCGTTAACCTGCTCGCGTGCTTGCTGATACTGCTTCTGGATACGATATCGCCACCGGCGAGGTTCACGATCTCGTCTTCTCGTTGATCCTAATGGTATCATTGCTTCCAACGTAGATCGTGGATCCCAGCCATGTAACAGATAAAATGGGGTATCTCCTCGGATACGATCTTGGGCAGTACTGAGTGCGAAAGTGAGGCGCTCCGCGTACTCGTCCCAATCTCGCTGATCTACATCTTCCACGTACATCTTGACTGCACGTGTCAATGTTCCCGCCAACCTTTGGTTGTACCGTTTGCTTGCAGGCGGTATGCCGTTGTTATTTGCTGTCTCTGTCCCACGATCTTGTTGAGCGATCTGAAGAAGTCAGACACAAAACCGGGTTCTCGGTCATGTCGGATAGCCTCGATAGCACCGAACCGGTGAAAAAATACATTCGACGGTCTGAGCTGTTCTTGATGTGCTAGCCTTTGCGATCACATTCCCAGTAAATAGACCGATCGAGATCAATAACTCAGTGTTTCCTTTGTACGATCTTGGTAGTGACGGTATGTGATCCATGCCGATGATCTGGAATGGGTATAACACCTGCCAATTTCCAGACGACTCCCCGTGGATCGTAGGTCGCCCTTTCCCCGTCTCGCAGTCTATGTACTGGTCCACGTAACGTTGTACACTCTGATATAATCCCCGCCAGTGGAAGTGAGAGACAGTCCATAGGGTTGTAAAGCGCTGCGAATGTGGCGGAATGTTGCTTGCGTGGCAATGCCTAGATACCGGAGTAGATACCCTTGAACGACCTGGCTCCGGCATACATAAGGTGACTGCGACTGGGTCGTAGTAGACACGAATAGTCATAGGTGGCGTAGATCATGGCAGATACCACCAAATCGCCGGTTGATGTAGTCGCGTACGAGCGCTGGAAGTGGGTAATTAGACTCTTGAAAACCTGGCACTGATCGGATATGCCAGGGGCTCCGGCACAGCCCTGAACTGATATTGGGCGCAAGCAGAGTGACCGGCCACACTGACGTGGAATAAGTTCGTGTACTTCAGTTGGAACACCTCCGCCGCGGTCGTACCGTACACGGTCATGTTGAGTACGGGGATCGAAGCTTGGAGGATGTGACGACGCCCCCTAGGATATCCCCTGCTTTGTGTGCTCGTGCAGTCGAGGCGTGGAGCGACCGAACTGGACTATAGGCGCGACTGGTGCATGAACAGGTCTACTTTTCGCGCTGTGATCAGTTGGGTAAGGAGCTGTAGATCTGGGTTGGACGACACTACTTTTGCATTGACACTCATGCGAGACACCCCACCGGGCGATGCGTCACGGTCGGCACACAAACGACAGTCCTCTAAATTTTGTTCAACCAGTACACGAGGTATCTCAGATCATCGGCGTTCCACATTGGAACTCCTATCATTTGTTGCACGAAATTGTACATTACCCGTACTAGTTCGACCGTGTCCACCGCACAAAATGTTGCACAGTACGCACGTATGCTAGTCAAGGCCGAGAGGATGTCGTCGACATTTCGTGCGATCAGCGCCTCTGGTAGAGCGATACTTGCGGACAGACGTTGCATGTTTACCGTGGAGGACATAACCCCATGGCATTCGATCCAAAGGATCGAGTTGGGTGAGATGCATGACTGATAAACCACGTACACCGAACTGGAAGTCATAGAGACGGTTCAACACACCAGGGTGTGGCGCGAACATGACCGCCTCGTGAATCAGCTTCTCGTCAACAAAATCATAAGCCGATGTACCTGCGTAGGCCGATGCCGAGATCTACTTGTGGACACGGCGATGTGCTGCGGGAGGTTGAAACTGTGACTTTGGCTTCTTCCGGTCGTTGTATACGACCGCATCAGTGCTGACGGCCCTAGCGCGTTTGGTCCGCTGAGTCGAAGCGCTGCCACGGTTTGGGCGACGACTGAGATGAGACTTGAGGTACAAGTCGAGTACCTCAGGGTAGTCTCTGATGTCGGCCACTAGGCGGGCGTGGCGATCAGCCACCGGATGACAGACATGTGAAAGCGACCCACTCTCCATTTCTACACCTCGGATATCGTCACGTTCGCTATCTGAGTCGAAACGGAATCCAACGATCTGCGCGAACGCGTCGCCCTAATCTCCTGCCGCGCAACACTTACAGATGGGAGAAATAAACTCTTCGCCAATTCCTTCCCGGACAAATTTGCATATGTGTTTAGCCGAGTCCTTCGTGACGAAGACAAAATCGACTGCGTGTTGCATGGAAAAACGGTGAGAAGAACAGGAAGACATCGACCGCACACACTCCCGACCGCCATCTGGGATGTTCTCATCGACAACGACCCCATGTAGGAGCCTTGCAATGCCGCGTGTGGGCCGAAAACGCAGGTTTGTAGGGTCACCGAGAAGGCGAGCCAGAATTGTCGAATGGTGGTCAGGGCCCTTTCAACATCCGGAGTAGAATCGAACACACCTGGACTCAGAATCAAGGACAGCATGGGATCCGTCCAGTGCACGTCGGTGGAGCGGCAATGATTTTTTGGCCCTCACGCGTCTGCAGCAATCACGTCGAGACCCCGCGAGCTCACAACTTGACCGTGGAACCACATGTCATCATGGCGGGTGAATGCGGCTTCGAATGGGCCGAAGGAAGAAGATTGTCGTGAACTGCGATGGGGTGCCATTCGGCAATGGGCTTATGAGACACTAGTGAGTTATCCGAAAAATCAAAGACTGGCTAGACTACCGTTGCACTCACGATCTAGGTTGCTCTGCTCCAACCAATTCTCTCCTAAAAACGTTTTCCTTGCACAATGGCGCTGCAGAAAACAACTCGATTCCCAGTTACTATGCTTCTGGGCATAACAATGTCTTGACCGTACTGTAGCTGAATATACAGCTCCGCACCCATATGTAATCTTCAGCTTTGCCTTTTGCTGGACTTTAGTTTTAAATAAAGCATTCATCCCTGTCGATGAATATCAGTTTTAGTGTGGATCAATCTGTCTTTCAACATTGCTACTGTCACAGTCACATTACAGTTCCTCATTTGTCTTACAAGGATATTCTTCCCAGAACCGGTGTCGCTTTGGTTTCTCATGACTGTCTTGGTTTGTACGTTGAACGCTGACATTCAGTTACCTCTTTGAGAAATTTCCATAATCCAGTAGAAAAGTACTGGATTTGCCCCGACTAAGTTCGTTTTGAAATTGAACTCAATCGAAAAGCGAACTTAGGACTATATTTTGAGACTGTGTTTGAGACTATTTCCAGAAAGCTCACCTATTTATATGATTATATTTTCAGACTATCTCCAGGAGCTTATTTGTTTTCCGAGGCTCCGTGTATTCTATTAGAACACTAACTGCTTCGATTGTTAGTGCAACGTTAATAACACTTGTACTAAGTATAGAGGTTGTCTTTGTTAAAGTTGTCATTTGCAGGACGTAATGATAGCATTTTCACACAAATACGGATCTATTTTAAAAATTGGTTTGGACTCCGAGCTTGCTACTGATCTGCTCAAGTTGTCATTTTCCAAATGCCCAAGAGCAGATCACGCCAGCCTCCAAACTACGGAAAAGCTCGTTTTCAAGTCGCCGCTACTGATCTCCTTGCTGCTCGCGAGCTTGGAATCCTTCGCGAAGATGTCAATATCGACTGCAGCGATTCTTCAAATCCATCGTATGGCGTCGCATATGCGGTCCGAGAAAACATTGCAAGCTCCGAATCTTCGTCTCAAAAGGCTGTTCATAGCAAGTGTAAAGATTTCGCAATGAAGTGTGGTTTCCATATTTTTGTGAAGCAAACGATCGTGAAAAGGTAACAGTTCGGGTAATGCAAAATTCGCTTGCAAGAATCTCAACGGGATGCGATTCTTCGATCTTGAATCAGCTCCAGAGCAATTATCGTGCCCGTTTTTATCGACGTTCATGGGAAATTGGAGAAATGGAAGATAACTCAAGCAAATTTCGCACACAATCATTTGAAATTCATCGGGCATCGACATCTACCGCTCCGTGTGTCGAAGGTTCCCTTCCGCTCCCTGCCAAGGCTAAACGGAACACCACCCAGATCACCAGCAAATTGACGGCAATGAACGAGGGTGAAATGTTGCCAGTTCACAATGGTTCTACGACTACGATGACAGGTACAGCTATCAAGAAATTGCTGAAGTCGAAAGGAGCGGATGTTAGCGCGAGTGTTGTATCAGAATGAAACAAGCAATTGACGAAAAGCTTCACGGAGATGTAGTTAAAAGTTTTCAAAACTTGAGACTTTCTTCACCCTCATGGGCGATAATAACCCCGGGTAAGTGTGGATGTTTGAAAAATCACCTAGTGGCACTGTTTTCGGAAGAGCGGGCTTTACTCCGAACGTAGAAATTCACGTGGCGTGTTTCTGTAAACCATCAATTGGTTTCAACGGGGTGTATCTAAAAGAAGAGATACAGACAGGGACACATTATGGACAACATCGATACCAAATGCGACAAATTATCTGAATAAGATCGCGTTTGGGTGTGTAGGATGGCTCGAAGTGACTGTGAAAGCGATTACAAATTATTTGCGGTTAACCACCCGGCTGCAGCTGCATATGAGAAACTCAATTGGCTGGAAACTGGATTAAAAAGAGCGGAGAAGAAGGTTTCTCGGATAAAGCAAGGTATACTTTATTTGATGTACAAGCAGAAGTATATTGCCAACTCTCTATGCTATGCAGAACATACGTGTGCAATAAAGGCTGGTCGCACTATAAAAACAACACGTTCACCTGCCATCAATATGGCACTCTCGGTGTTAAAATGGAGCCGAACGCCCTCATTCTGCTGTGGACGCGATATCCAGAATCGCGAAGCTGGCGGTAGTACTGACACCGAGTACGAGTACGCGAGTGAAACAACCACTAGAGATGGTAGGGATCCTGCTGAGGCGTTAGCTCTGGAAGCTGAAGCTGAACAGGAGATTGCAGATGAAGAAGACCAGTAGTGTTAGAAACAAAGAGTGGTTGCAGTGGTGATAAAGTGTTAGTGGAGCTGCGGATGAACGTACGTCGAGCAGGTGTATCATTTGATGAGTAGAGTTTCAGCTAACGCAAAGCAATGCATGTAGTTCACTTTATACCCTAACATCAGTGGTTAATGTTGATCGCTGGTGGCTCCTATTCATGGTAGAGGGGGTGTCCCGTTTCTTGATAACTGGGCCTCTGGAGGAAATTACGCCATATCGCAACGGTTCCGACACTTCCGACACTTTCCGACAGATATAAACATGCTAATTGAGGGGGTGTCACCTATATTGTATCAATTTGCTGCGCGCTCCGCGCGACCCCAACCGCCCTTAAGGCTCGCTCCGATCGCTACGACAGAACCCTAAGCCCGCTACGGCTCGCAAGTCGAGCCTCCGCTTGCCTGAGGGGCAATGCTAGGTCCTGGGTTTGCAGCCGCGTGCTACGCACACGGGCTGTCAAATGCCACAAGCATAATACTACATAAAACCGAAAGCGACGTTGTATATTTCATCATCTTGGAGATCGGGTGAAATGGCGTATCGCGTTATTCAGAAAAGGACCACGTACTTATACGGGACTTTACAAATTTTAAGTGTTGCACGGCTATAACTGGGTGTATTTAACAACATGATTGAATTTCCTTTTAAGTACGAAAATCGATTTCGTCATTGATGGAGGCCCTAAGCCGAAACGCAACAGGAAAGAGTATAAGAAAGCTATAGGCAGGAAAGGGAATTTACATTTACACATACTCTAATGCTTTTGTAGTTCTTGCACCACTAAAAAGTAAAAAAAATGATAATACAAAACACTATAAAAATATCGCGGTAATAAAAAATATTTTGGACTAATTGAAATATTACATCATATTTTGACATTAAAACGAAAAGTTTGTCTCAAAATTAGTCAAAAGGTTTTATCCCCAGCAGTTTCACCCGCTACGACCAGCGCCCGTACGACTGTTTTAAGAGTGTCGGTTATGAGATCAAATGCTACGTCTTCACCCCTTACAGGCGTGGGTTGTTTATATTTCGCAAATTTAGAATAGAATTTACCAAGAAATGTTAGAGCCGTTGAACATTCGTGGCGTATGCTGGAATGCAGCCTAGTAGAAATACGCCTGGTCACCCAGGTAGCGGAGCCAGGCCGCGAGCAATTCGCAGCTTGCGGTGCAATGCCGTCGATATGGCCAGCAGCCACGCGACAACACAGGAAAACACGAGAAGTAAGAGAGATGGCATCTTGGGTGGTTTGGAAATCTGGCCAGAACTTTAGTACCGTACCCATCGATAAAATGGCTGCAAGTTACCATCAATTGATAACAGCTCAAAGCAATATGTGCCACATTGATTTCCTGTGTATCACTTTGGATCGTCGAAGAGGGGGTAGTTTCACATCGTGTGAGTACATTTAGCTGTTGTATTGGTGAACCAGGTTGGACGACAGACGTTGACTGTCATCCGACTGCAGAATTGTGACGATCTCAGGCCAGCCAAACGGAGGAAGCAGTCGTTGGCGGCTTTGACGAAGATTTAAGGTCGGAGGCGGTGGCGAGTCGGAGGCGGAGTCGAGTGGGCAGCGGCGGCGCTGCAGTCGTGGTCTTGCTTGAGGAGTTGACTTGTACAGAAGAGGAAAATTGAGAAGTGATTGATTGAGTTAGTTTTGTTGGCGCTAGCAGTAGTTGTCTCGCAACCAACGATCCTGGGTGACTAGACCTGCACCCAAGTATCCAGGTCCTATCCTAAAAACTATCTTTCTCAAATCCTGCTGTTATCTTTCTCTGCCAATGAAATCCTGCGAAGCCTCGGCGTGGCTGAACCAGAATTTTCCCATAGCGTCCCATAATCAAAATATCCGGATGGTAACTGGAATGTTGCCAATCCTGAGGATTTACATCCAATGAAAAGACGTATAAGAACTGTTGAAGTGGCAACTGCAACCACATATAGCCAATAGACTCGTAGACATATGAAAATGTGAAAATTCAAGATTACGCTGAGCCGTAATAATCTGGCCAGCTGATCTTAAAATTTGGCGTAGTGGCTGTATTGACCACTACATCACATGACCTCCTTTCGAGAAAGCACCACCTCCTAAAAGGGCTTCTCTCTTTTCTTGGATTTCCAATAGAGGTCGATGAGTCCTGGGATCTGTTTCAGGTTCTCAACTGGCTCCCATGTTGCGTCCTTCTTCGTTTCACCGAGCCACCAAATCTGGTACTGCATCTTTCCTTTGCGCTTGCGGTGGTTAATTACAGCTTCAACCAGTTGTCCTTCCGTTCCATCGGCTAGCACAACCTTGTTCACCTTCTGTCGGCCCTTTGGATCTTTGCGGTACGGTTTCAACAGTGACGTATGGAAAACTGGATGCAACTTCAGGTTCTTCGATAATCCCAACTCATACGAGTCATGAGATACCTTCTTCTGGTTTCTACCTTCTTCTGGTCAGGAAATGGCCCAATGAACCTCGGAGCTAACTTCTTCGATTGTGCGTACCCTTTATGGCGGATATCCAAATTCTTTCCGTCTAGTAACACCATGTCGCCAGTTTTGAAGTCTTGGACAAGTCTATTTCTGTCGTAATAATACTTCATGCTCTCTTGGGCTTCACTCATACGGTCTTGCGCGACCTTGAGGAAGGCTTCTTGTCGGAGTAAAAACTCTTACTGCTTTCTCCAACTTCTTGAATTCCGGACCTGACACTACATCGTCGGGCATGTATGAAATATACCCAAGATCCGCTTCAAACGGTGACATACCAATCGTTGCATGCACACGTCGATTGTAGGCAAACTCTGCCATATGAATAAACTCATCCCAATCGCTCTGGGCTGGGTTAACGACTCCTCGAAGATAATCTCCGATAAAACGGTTTGTACGTTCCGTTTGTCTATCCGTCTGTGGTCTAAACGCTGATGACAGGTTATGCTGCGTTCCCATAGCAGATATGACGGCCTGCCAAAACTTGGACGTAAATTTGGAGTCACGATCGGACACAATCGTCTTCGGAAGACCATGATCTTTTACATAATTCTTCATGAAAACATTCGCAGTATCTTCTGCGCTGTCCGTCGTCTGCGTTGCAATGAACTTTGCACGCTTGGTCAATCGATCCACGATGACCATGATGGCGTTATAACCATCCTTGTTGGAAGGTAAGGACACAACGAAATCCATCGAAATGCCGATCCATCTACCTCTTGGTACATCCAGCGGTTGAAGTAATCCCGGCGGTTTCACTTGTCTCGCCTTGTTGCGCTGACACATTTCACAAGTGTTGCAATAACGCTGGATATACTTCATCATTCTCGGCCAATAGTACTTCTCTCGTACTGCGACGTAGGTCTTGTAAGATCCGGGATGGCCTGCCGCTACTGTATCATGGTTCTCGCAAATGACACGGTTTCTCAGATCTTCGTCATCTGGAATATACAATCGCGGACTTTCATCTTCACCAGTCTGATAATATAAAACGCCATCATTGAGCGAGTAATGCGGAACGTTGTCTCCAAGCTTAAGCGTCTTAATAATCCGCTGTAAGTCCTTGTTCCACGCATACATCTTCTTTGCGGACTGTGCCACGGTCATATTGTTTGCTACCATGGTTGCCACAATTTCACGGTTTTGGGCCGTATCAAGAAGTTCCTGAAGGCTTACTTGCGCAGCCTTATGCTCGAACTCAGGGTTTCTTGATAGTGCGTCTGCGACTACATTCGTTTCCCCTGGGACCCACTTGAACATGGGTCGAAACTCCGCGAGTTCATTGAACCACCGCGCAATGCGTCGATTCGCTGTTTTCTGCGTAAGAATCATCTCAATGCTCTTATGATCTGTTTCAACAAGGGAGGGCTTGTCCAGTAGATATACACGCCATGTCTTCAGCGCATGCATGATTACGAGTAGTTCTTGTTCGCGCACTGGGTAATTCAGCTCTGCAGGTTTCATTTTCCGGCCCGTAAAGGCAACTGGATGTTCCAACTCTCCCTCCTTTTGAAATAAGACCCCCCAATTGCAAAATTTGAGGCGTCCATTCGAATGCCGAAGGGCTTGGTGACATCAGGAAGACGGAGAACCGGAGGTAATGACAAGCGTTTCTTTAACTCATCAAAACACCGTAGTTGGTTCTCATCGAGTTCGATAGCACCTCGAGAACGTTTTCCCTTGATACATTCATGCAAAGGGCCTGCGAATTGCGCAAAATCCTTGCAGAATCTCGAAACGTAAACAGTTGTCCCAAGAAAGCTTTCCATTTGCTTCTTGGTCTTGGGAACTGGCCAATCTGCGATAATCTTTACCTTGTCTGGGTCCAATCGAACGCCGTTGCGTCCGACGAAGTCGCCTAAACATGAAATCTCATCCACGCAAATTGGCATTTGGCCAGTTTGATGTAAATTTTCTGTTCTTCACATCGCTTCAATACTCTGTCCAGCGCGGCAATATGCTCGTCGACATCTTCACTCTTGGTGTACACGTAAATGTCGTCGAAGAAAATCCGCATCACATCACGTAAGTCCCTGAAAAACCTTTTGTAATAACCTGTTAAAGGTCCCTGGGCTGCCACTGAGTCCCATGGGTGTGACGAGATATTCAAAAAGACCGTCTGGAGTCGAAAAAGCAGTGAAGGGTATATCTGCTTCTCGTAACTTGACTTGGTAATAACCCCAGAGTCCATGCACGAGTACCAATAGCTGCCGGCCATCGCATCAAAGGTGTCTTCTTTGCGAGGCATCGGAATGGCCGGTAAAACCGTAGCTAAATTCAGCTGACGATAGTCGTGGTCGCTTCACAAGTCGCCAACCAACTGGTTTTTTTCACACAGAAAGTCGGTGCACAAAAGGCTGACGTACTCGGTCGAATGATGCCAGCTTGAACCATCGGTATGGTCCATTCCTGTATCGTTTTTCTCTGATCAGGACTGTGGCGCCATTATTTGACCGAAATAGGCGTAGGACCAGGTTTGAGCAAAATCTCATGTTCAATACCTTCTCGTACTGGTGGTGTCTCATTCGGAAGTTCCGTACGGAAAACCGTATCCGCATACTTTAGTAGCGTCTCATACGTCGGATTGCCCTTGAGAGCATCCCACTCTTGAAGCGTTCAGCCTTCTCCGAATCATACGGATTGATTACAAACACTGCTTCAATATCCTTGTCCCTACGCAACATTTGCTGGAACTAGTTGGACGAAATAATCTTCGTTTGCCCAAACTGGCCGTTGTGGCCATGCTGCCGATAGTAGTTGAAGATCTCGCGGCTCTGCGCAATTCTGGCACGGCGTTGTCCTGCCACCCAACGGGCTGGACGTGTCTTCGGCAGTCTCAACTTCACAGTCTGCGTGTTCTCCACGTTGATGCGAGGTGCAATCTGTCCAGTACTCCAGTCGATATCAGGGTTCTGCTCCCGCAGCCACATCATGCCTAAAACGACGTCCTTTTCCTCAGGAACAGGCATGACTTGGAATGTTCCCGTTGTCAAGGGAAATCCTGGTAACTGTAGAGACATCTCTACAGTCCGACGTGGACGATGCACAACTTGATCATAACCGAGATCAACTTGCATCATTTCACCTTCAGTGACATCCAACTCAAGCTTCTTCACTAACTCCTCAGTTACGCCGTTCAGGCTACTGCCGTTGTCAATGAATATTGTGACGGGCCTCTCTTGGTCTTCCGTCTTGAATGCTCATACTCGAAGTCCCTAGGTCGAAAGCGCGTGCGCAGTTGTTGTTTAAACAACGACCACGTGGGAGCCTTATTCGCTCTCTCGCACTCGGTTATAAAAGCGCGATACCAGTTCAACACTGACTTGCCTAAGCTGCTGGAGATTATCGTTACGAAACCAGACGAATTGGCCTCCATTAAATCACGTCTGCTTGCGTAGTACTGCTCGGTGGCGAAGATCCACAACTCGATATCTTCGCCGTAATTGCCTTCATACATCGGCGGGTCCTTCTTCTTCTGATCACCCCACGCCGCCATCAGATACTCAAACCTTGCGTTAGCTTGCTGCATTTGCGCTAGCAGTTGTGCTTGCATCTGGGCTTGGGCGGCTTGCTGCTGTTGCGTTATAAACACTAGCAACTGCTGCATTGACATCGCATCAGGGCCTGAAGCTTGGGTAGTCTGTGCAGCCGGAGCCGCAGTGTCCGCCGGTGCTTCTGTACTTGGTCGTGACGCATCTGCATCACTCGGCGCATTCATTCTGCTTTGCTGCCGAGGACGAGGGTTCGGGGACACGGCTTCTTTTAGCCATAACTGCTGGACTTCTCAGCGCGTATTGATAAGGTCTACCGAAACCCCAATGAAGAAGAAGAAAAGAAAAGAAACTACTTTTTTTGTTTCTTAAGTCTACGCTTCTTGTCGAGCTGGATGGAGTGGTCGAAAGTTCCTTCCAGGATAGTCTGCGTCTGGCTTATACGGTGTTTTAGCAGTTCAGTCGTATCGTGCAAGACGTTCCTGGCGTCGGAGTCCTTGCAATCTGGAATTTCGTTCCGGATGAGTTGAACGATCTTGAGCTGCTTCTGCGTCGTCAACCACAAGTCCTGGCGTAGTTTGTCGAGCGTTTCACTGCGGGTCGTCAAGGACTTGGTGTCGTTGATAAACGGTGCTTCGGGTTGGCGAGTCTTTCGCTTACCCATGCAAGAATGCAGGCTAAAACAAGTTCAGTAGCAACGAGTGTAGATCAAGCGAAACCAAGTGTGAACTACTCAGAAGTTATTCTCCGCAGTAACCAAGGGGGGATTAGCCGAAGCGTTATACCCTTTAACCCAAGGAATGGAGTTCCGAATGTGCTGAACACACCTAGTACGCAACCACACTAACGAACCACCGAACGTTAAAGCTCGTGCTTAGAGGCAATACCAGTCTTCGACTCTTGAACTTGAACCGAAGCTTGACCAACAAATGCTACCATGTGACGATCTCAGGCCAGCCAAACGGAGGAAGCAGTCGTTGGCGGCCTTGACGAAGAGTTGAGGTCGGAGGCGGTGGCGAGTCGGAGGCGGAGTCGAGTGGGCAGCGGCGGCGCTGCAGTCGTGGTCTTGCTTGAGGAGTTGACTTGTACAGAAGAGGAAAATTGAGAAGTGATTGATTGAGTTAGTTTTGTTGGCGCTAGCAGTAGTTGTCTCGCAACCAACGATCCTGGGTGACTAGACCTGCACCCAAGTATCCAGGTCCTATCCTAAAAACTATCTTTCTCAAATCCTACTGTTATATTTCTCTGCCAATGAAATCCTGCGAAGCCTCGGCGTGGCTGAACCAGAATTTTCCCATAGCGTCCCATAATCAAAATATCCGGATGGTAACTGGAATGTTGCCAATCCTGAGGATTTACATCCAATGAAAAGACGTATAAGATCTGTTGAAGTGGCAACTGCAACCACATATAGCCAATAGACTCGTAGACATATGAAAATGTGAAAATTCAAGATTACGCTGAGCCGTAATAATCTGGCCAGCTGATCTTAAAATTTGGCGTAGTGGCTGTATTGACCACTACGTCACAAGAATCCAAGTTGAATTCCTGACGATGAGATCATGCATTCAATTGTAATCTAGCTTTTCTTTGTAGTAGTGCGCGAGTTAAAGCACGCGCCTTGATACACATCATGATACCTGCTTTACTTTCGGCTCTTGGAGTCGCCCGAGCTATTGTGGTGCACTTGGATATCGATTACCGATGCTTCGAAGACACACGGGAAGTCTGTCAAGGAGAAGGGATCCAGCAGGATGGTACCATCCAAGCAAAGTTGCTGTACAATGTAATGTTAGTATCACATGACGATCAAAACACTCACCGTTTCATCTTGTTTGAGGTCGTACTCATCTTCGAGAAATGCTTTCAGCACGGCAATAGTGTGGCCCTTCTTGAACTGAAGATGTATACACAGCATCAGCACACTAAAGCTCTAGAACGTGACAAGTAAAGTATACCTCATTCGACACTGTTGAGTCGTCTGGAAGTAAAAACGTAATCTACACATGTAACACATCAGTGCAAACACCTCACACCTTTAGAGTCTGAATTATTGCAGTATTCACATGAATGGACTCTTCTTGCAGTGCCATGACATGATCAAACTTGCTCTCCTCGCCTCTATTCGTCGCCACATCCTTGGTATCCGCACTTAACGACAGATTCAGCACAGGTTGCGGCATCTTGCACCAGATCCGCATGGCTACAATTGCACGTAGAAATCAACAGTTCTGTATGGTCCATTTAGCCCGCCAAAATGTTTCCGCACCGGCGAGAAAGACCTGGACTGAAGCGAGGTGTTCGACGAGCTCCTGGTGTTCGAGCAGAATTTGACACGGCCATGCAGATCCTCATGTTCCAGGACGAGAAGGTGGCGCGACTGTCGTTGGAGGATCCGATGCAGACGAGAAGCCAGTGAGCAAGACGCACCAAAACCCGAGAAATAATTTGCGCCGTCCGAGCAGGAAGCGAAGGCGAGTCGAGTCGTCACAAGCAGAAGGGCCGGAGCCGCCTAATTTCCCGCACCTTAAAATCGGGCTCTGTCTGTCTGTCTGTCAGTCCGTCACTCCGTCACCCCCCTCTCCACCGGACTGAGCCTCTCGGTTAGCATCGTTTTCGGTGCCCACTTCGCATACATTTTTCACCCATCAAAGCAGCTGCACCTATCGTATTGACTTGACCTTTATTTCCAGAAATTACAAAAATAGCACTGTCCGCATTATGATTCGGACTTATCTGGAACGTTCTCGATTCGAACCTAATTGGATTTTTCGAACCTAATTGAACGATCTCGAACTTAATCGAAGGATCTCGAACCTAATCGAATTGTCTCGAACTTAAATGGATTTCAAATTCACATTTCGCCATTTCAAAATCGGCGCCGTCGACGACACTAGGAGCGCGAACTGCGGGGGCTCTAGAGAAGCTAGGAGGAAGCGAGCGCCGCAGAGAACTTAGGTAGGTGTAGACACATAGCTAATTAACGTATTAATAAAGTCTTTACGGCTTCGGGAGTTCCGCCTGTTGGGAGAACTGGTACCTTCTGGGGCAACCAAGACTTACTGTGCGCGTTAGAGAGGGAAACCGGAGCCGTGCATTGGGTGAGATATCCACCACTGCACGGAGGGATGGGTATCCTAAGACGGCCATACTGATGAGGCCTAGCCAGCCCCCAGAGGAGCCCATTCCCTGCCCAGAGTTGCCAGGACGACCCTCTCGAAGCAAACGTTACAGTAGAGTCACAATTTCGTTCCTCTCTGGCAAAAAGTGTCTTTCCGAGGCGGGGATTTCTACCCCCGGAGGCACAATTCCAGGACACGAGGGCGATAAGGAGGTTGCAGCTGGAGCCCGTTGCCGTACTAAGGTTTAGTCCTGTCGCACCTTTGCTCTCCGGAGCCGCGACCCTGAGGCGCCCATGTTTGCCCGCCAGCAGCATGGGAAGTCTCATACCCAGCCGAGGCGCTGAGGCAGATCCATGTGGCGAGAAGAGCCGGCTTGGCCGGGCCGCCTGCCTTATCCTCGGAGGGTGGTCGTTTATGGGGCCGGCACGTTGGATTTGGGGGTGACCCCAGTCCCGTGCTTCTGTGTCCGCGACAGGGCGCGTGCGGACAGCCACGGGGCATGGTCGCGGACCTGCCAAGTCATTGGGGACAGTGACTTGAGGGCTTATGGCTTACCTTTTGTTTAGCGGTAAACTGAGACCTTTTACTTCGGTAAAAGGAAATTTTTTGCCGCGGCATCTGGAACCGCTTACCGCACGTTTTTCCAACACAAGAAGAAGCGCAAAGATGTAGACAAATAAGAAAGTAAGAGTTTAGACTAACGTAGGTTTGTGTTAAGTGTTTGTAAGAGCAATGACGAGAAAGCGCAAGTATGGAAGCGAAGAAGAAGTCAAAGCAGCCTATCGTGCGCCAGATGGGCACGAAGAACCTGCTGCAAAACGACGAAGGATGAAGAACCTCAGTGCAGCTTTGATCCGGTTTAGAAGGCAGCATTCTGAGACGAGAGATCAGGAGAATGCAGACTCCGTTTCGGCGGTTGTCAGTGCGTTGCAGGCTGTTGAGATCGGGTCTGAACAGAATGCAAGGGTTGCAAGTACTTCAACTGCTGTCACAGAACCTCCACGACCTGCCAACTCTGAGTTTGCAGTAGGCATCGAGCCTGCAACAAATAATCACCCAGATCAACGACAGCGACAAACGGGGAGGCGCTCGAGAGCCAATATGACGCCGTCTCAATAGCTCGCGTTCGGGCAACAGATGCAGAGAGGAAACGTCGGGCCAGAGCTAACCGATCGGAGTCTCAAATAGATCGAGATCGGCAACAAGATGCACAACGTGCTAGGGCCCGACGAGCGCTAATGAATCCCGGTGAAGTGGAAGAATTACGCGAATCTAACCGAGTTTGTCAAAGCATCCAAAGGAACGAGCTTTCGAGCGAGCAACAAGACCTTCGACGACAAGAAAATACTGCTGCAGCGTCTTTTCGTCGTAGTGAAATGACCGTGGAAGAGCGTCAGGGTGCAAGAGAACGCAATGCGGCTGAGCAAAGCACCCGACGAGAAGGCATGACAGAGGAAGTTCGCCAGTACGTACGAGATCAGGACGCAGTAGCACATATTGCGCGTAGAGATCGTTTGACAACGGAAGAACATCAGATCATACGTGATCGAGATGCATTTGCTCGGCGTGCTACACGAGATGCCATGACGGAGGAAGAGCGTCAGACAATTCGAGACGAAGACACCGCTGCTCGACGAGCGACAAGAGATGCCATGACTGAAGAAGAACTTGATCGACGAAGAGAGGCAGAACGATTTCGACGCCGGTCTCGAAAGTACCAAAAAGGGCTTGCGTACTACGAAGAGTTTGATCCCGCTATCATACCTGGCGGCCGCCATTATTTCTCCCGATACACGGACGATACTCTGGAGCACGAACGAGTCTGTCAGCACTGCGGCGCTTGGAAGTTTCCTGATGAAACCGAAGGAAGTTGTTGTCATAAGGGATTGGTGACTGTTCGTCCCCCTCGCGAAGCTCCAGCTGAACTTAACAGACTCTTCGGCAATCCGAGATTCAAACAGTCGATCCGCGCATACAACAACGTCTTTGCGTTCACATCAATGGGATCCTCACGTACCCGCTCTCTCAACGTTGACGAAAGGGTAACTCGAAGTGGTGTATACAACTTCCGCGTACAAGGGTCTGTCTGTCATCGTATGGGAGCACTACTACCGCCACTCAACCGCCGACCAATGTTTGCGCAAGTATACATTAATGATCCGGATATGGAAGCACGCGTAGCAACCCGGATGGGGATGACAGATGGATTGGATCCAGCCATACTGGAAAAAATCGACCAAGTGATGACTGCCCACAACGGGTACACACAACAGTTTCTGGACGCTCGCAGAATTTTAATCGATCGTGCTGGACCGGCGTACCAAGCAGCCGTGGAAGAGTTTGCACGTCAATTAGTTGCTGGTGAAGCAAGACCTGGCGATAACCCTGCACTGCGTCTGAATGAGTTTCTGCCTCGAGATGAGGACCTCCGGCTTCGATTGCATGTGGCGCGGAACGCAAATCCGGGTACCCACAATGTACCCACTGCATCCGAAGTGGCAGCTATCATTATTGATCGAGCTGCGGCCGAGCACAGAGATATCATTTTGAACACCCGTCAGGGAGGCTTCAAACGAATTTATGAAACGAGTGAGAGCTACGATCCACTTCAATACCCTATCCTGTTTCCGTACGGAGAGCCGGGATGGACATACGACCTTCCATATCTGGGCAACCCTGTGGACAGTAACGGTAAACCACTGACGATGTCACTCCGAGAGTACGAATCGTATGTTCTTCATGACCGGACGGCGAGCAATTCTCTCATTCTCCGAGGAGGCCGCCTGACGCAGCAGTATTGTGTGGACCAATGGGCCAAATGTGAGCAAGAACGCCTGCGGTTCATAGAAAAGAATCAACTTCAGTACCGATTGGAAACACTGCAAGGTCTCACCGATGCCTTGCGGAACGAATCTGTCGATGTACACAGAGTGGCGGCAAATGAGGAAGTGGCACAACGTAGGTCTACGGCTACTACACGGCAATCACGGGACACAGGGGTAGACTCAACTGAACCTGAAGCAGAAAACATCGGCCGCAAGGTTATTATACCTCCAACCTTTACAGGAGGGCCGCGCTACATGTACCAGCGTTTCCTGGATGCCATGGCTATAGTTCGAGAGACGGGTGCACCCAATCTTTTCATCACCATGACGTGTAACCCAAACTGGCCTGAAATCAAGGAAAATCTTAGACCTGGAGAAAAGGCATCTGATCGACCGGACATTGTTGCGCGTGTGTTCATGCAGCAGCTGAAGACCCTCAACAAGGACCTCGACGAAGGCCTGCTGGGTATTGTAGCTGCCCGGGTTCATGTGGTGGAATATCAAAAACGTGGTCTACCACATGCCCATATTCTGCTGATTATGCGCCCGGAAGACAAGCCCGTAACGGCGGAGGATGTCGACCGCTTGACGTCAGCAGAGTTGCCAGACAAGGAGACACACCCTGAACTCTATGAAACCGTCATTTCAAATATGTTGCACGGTCCCTGTGGGCAACAAAACCCCAACTGTCCCTGCATGAAGAACGGTAAATGCTCCAAGAAATTCCCCAAACAGTTCGCAGAAGAAACGATAATGGTTGAGGATAAGTATCCTACGTACAGGAGACGTCGTCGACCTGAAGGAATTCTGAGCCACAAAGGGAAGGTGTGGGATAACGCAAAGATCAACCAGTGGGTCGTGCCTTACAACCCATTTCTATCGCAGAAATATGACTGCCACATCGACGTTGAAGTTTGCGCTACAAACAAGGCAGTGAAGTATATCTACAAGTATGTCTACAAGGGTTCGGATATGACGACGATCACTATTGAAGGAGAGGAAATTCAGGCGAACGAGATTCTCCAGTACTTACTGGGTCGCTATATTTCTCCGGTAGAGGCTTGTATGCGGCTGTTCGGCTTTCCCACACAAGGTTCTTCACATGCCGTTGTGAATCTTCCTATCCACCTGGAAGGAATGAGTCTGGTGACGTATCGAGATCATGCAACGACTCCACAGCTTCAGAACTTGGTCCGGCGAGGAGATCGAACGAAGTTGACTGCATTTTTCAATTTGTGTACGCAAGACCCAGAAGGGACCGCTGATTTGCTGTACAAGGATGTGCCTGTGAAGTACAGGTGGGATGATCGTTTGAAGTATTGGGTACCGTACAGAAGATACGTTGCTTCGCTGGGTAGATTGGTACACGTCTCGCCACAAGACCCAGAGCGGTTTTACCTTAGACTTCTACTGTGCCATCGGCGATCACCCAAATCATTCGAAGATATTCGCACAGTGAATGGAGTGGTTTACGATACCTTTCACGACGCAGCACTGGCTGCTGGGTATTTGGAGAATGATCAAGAGTGGGAAGAATGCTTAGCGGAGGCAGTTTCGTTTAAGATGCCGTCCGCTTTGCGCCAACTTTTTGGAATCATTTTGGTTTACTCGCTACCCGACCATGCCTCTGCTCTGTGGGATCGGTTTAAAAAGGATTTGTCAGAAGACTTTTTCAGATCCATCCAGGAAAGAGACGCGCAAAATAACATTGACCGTGACGAGGAAGTTAGCTGGCGCATGGCAGAGTATAAGTGCCTGATGTGGTTGGCGGACTATCTGATTTCGAACGGGAAAACGCTGAGTATGTATGGCCTTCCTGACCTTGAAACATACAGCGATGTTTCTGATGAAGTCGCTCGCCAGTCAGCAGATCCTATGGATATCGTCGCACAGGAGGTAGCAGCGTACGAACCGGACGACCTCGAGAGAACTGCGACGCTTGCGGATCAGATGAACGATAACCAGAAAGACATTTTTGACCAAGTCATCGAAGCTGTTAATCACCCAGTCGGTGGACAGAAGCTGTTTTTTGTGGACGGCCCGGGGGGAACTGGCAAATCGTTCTTGCTGGAGCAGATACTTGCTCATGTTCGTCTACAGAGAAAGTGGCGATAGCAGTGGCTTCCAGTGGAATCGCAGCGACGTTGTTGACAGGAGGACACACGGCACATTCTACGTTTCGGATCCCGCTTAAACTGTCTGAGTTTTCGACATGTAGCCTGTCTTGGCAGAGCCAGAAGGCAGAACTGATCCGCAAGGCAAGTTTAATCATCTGGGATGAAGCTCCCATGATGCATCGAGCGTGTTTCGAAGCTGTGGATCGGTCGTTCCGGGATATTATGAAGAACGAGTTGGAGCCATTCGGAGGCAAGGTCATGGTTTTCAGTGGAGACCATCGACAGATCCTGCCTGTCTTGAAGGATGCGACTCGGGCTGAAACGCTGGAGGCTTGCTTCAAGTCTTCCCCGCTGTGGAGCCATTTACGGCAAGTGCGTCTGACCGAGAATATGCGTGTTCAGACGGCTCCGGACCCAGCAAGCGCCGCTGAATTGGCAAAGTTTTCCGACTTCTTGCTTCAGATTGGGGAGGGTCGATATCCAGTTAACTCCGACATTGGTGAGAACGACATATGTCTTCCACGCGACATGTGCATTATACCAGGCGCACGAGCAGATGATCGATGGGATGACGAAGAAACCAAAGAGAACGAAAACATGGAAGCACCGCCAAACTTTAATCTTCTCCCGCCAACGGAAACATCTGCTGATCGAGGTTTTGATGATCCTGATGAGGACAGGCGAAAGCGCAATGTCAATGCGCTTATTGATGCAGTGTATCCAGGCGTTGGTGACGACAATCTCCCGGATGAGTACTTCGTTGAACGAGCCATTTTAGCACCAACGAACGCAAGTGTAAGGCGAATTAACGACATGGTCTCGGAGCGTCTTTCAGGAGAAACGAAAGAGTACCTCTCTGTTGACAGTCTCGAAGGTGTTGCGGATCCAAACATGTTTGAGCCAGAGTTCTTGAACTCTCTGAATTTCTCCGGCATTCCACCACACCGGATTGTATTGAAAGTTGGAACTCCAATCATTATGATTCGCAACCTGAACAGCGACGCAGGGTTGTGTAACGGAACACGCCTTCGAGTAGTGTCACTGCGTGAGCGAAGCATTGAAGCTACGATTATGTCTGGGCCGTTCAAGGGAAAGCGCGTATTCAATCCACGTATCATCTTCTACAATGAAGATGACGACAAGGAATTCCCGTTCAAGCTTCGGCGAAAACAGTTTCCTGTGGTTCCGGCATTTGCGATGACGATCAACAAGGCCCAAGGACAGTCTATCCATCACGTGGGGATCTACATCGAGTCCCCTGTGTTCGCGCATGGACAGCTGTATGTGGCGTTGTCGAGGGTGACTTCACGGAAGGCGATCAAGATAGCTGTGGACCCGGAAGCCATCGACGAAGACGGGAACATACACACCAAGAACATTGTCTATCGGGAGATCTTCGATTTCTAAGTGCATAATTTCATATTTTCATGAATAAAATCTCTTCCTTTTTATCTTTGTGGTTTTCATGTTAAAAACTTGAACCTACAATTATTTCCAACTTACAGGTCTTTATTAACCTTAACCAAACTACTGGGACCAACCATGTCCATGCGTCCGCGTAGCGGGCGCCCAGAGCGCTAGTCCTCCTCTGAATAGCAATACACAGTCAAGTGAAATCTGGAGTCAATGGCCAAGTGGCCCGTTGGATGAAGAGGAGTCACAAGTGGTAGATGGCCGATTCCAGCGCCCTTATAGATGGTGTTATACACACTCTATTGAGCGTTGAGCGTTCCACCAACTGATGCCACTGGCCTTGACCAAGCATCAAAGCTGATCGAGATGCCACAGACTCCATAGCTTGTCTTTTCAACTTCTAGGCAA
This sequence comes from Phytophthora palmivora, assembly GCA_008079305.1. Classification (NCBI taxonomy): domain Eukaryota; phylum Oomycota; class Peronosporomycetes; order Peronosporales; family Peronosporaceae; genus Phytophthora; species Phytophthora palmivora. The sequence goes on from VOQZ01002037.1 coordinate 45,230, forward strand.
CCCCAGGCGCTTTGAGAATCAACTCGGAGAGGACGTAGTAGATTATAAAGTAGACGAAAACTGGGTTGTGTGAAGTGTAGATTGTCTTGGAACCATTTGTCGTAAGCCGAGGTTGATAGCATTACGTCGATATCCCTTCTGGATAGTGTAAGGATGTTCTCCGTATCATTTTAGCACTGGTCGATAGTGAAACTACTATCACACGCACCAACCACGGCGAGGAGAGCCGCATCTTCATCAACTTCTATGTAGGAAAATCTTCAATTGGACAACACGGATATCATGTTGTTGACACGAGTCGTGTCAACACACGAGACACTACTCAGGGACTAATTTACAACTCCTTAAAATCCGGCTCTGTCTGTCTGTCTGTCTGTCTGTCCGTCAGTCCGTCACGCCCCTCTCCACCGGACTGAGCCTCTCGGTTGGCATCTTTTTTGGTTCGCGGCTATATACATTTCTCACCCATCAAAGCAACTGCGCCTATCCTATTGACTGGACCTTTCTTTCACGAAATTACAAAAATAGCACTGTCCGCATTATGATTCGCACTTAGCTGGTGACTCCTCGAACTTAACTGAAATCGAACAGTAGTGCTGTATGAACCCAAATTTTGGACAATCATTTTTTCTACCAGTATCTATTAAAATGATATTTGTTTTTTTGTTCTTTTATTTAATACTAAAACCACCAGCACCGTAAAACAGCTATACTAAACTGGCCGCGTCATCCAATTGATATGTACTGGCTGGCGAAACCGTGTTAGTGTTCAGGCTGCAAACACCGCTCTCTGCAGACAGATAGAATTGTGTAAATCAAAAGATATGGTATTCTTAGAATGGGTTTCAAACTCAGAGATAGCTGGTTTTCCGCGAACTGTTTTTTTCATTTCAACTCGCATGTTTTAAGCTAGCTAAACAGCTGAAGGATAATTCGTTTTTAATATGACGAAACTTTAGCAAGTTTTTAACGACGTGTGTTAGTACATGTGCTATAGTGCCGACTACGTAGTATATAATTCTAGCTATGCGTGCGCAGTTGGAGCACTCAGACGCGCACCTCGAGTAAAACCAGACTATGTATGTAGCTTCACCAAGCCGTTTACTCTCCACATTGATGCAGGTGATGTTATACACAGTTCGAATGCTTATCGGTTCTGCACAACTATCTACCAGCGCTATGGCACAGACTTCGGCTGCAGCTATCGCGACGGTTACACTATTACAGTGATTCGGCAGCTGCAAAATAGCATACGTTGTACTATTACCATAATAGCCAAACTAAAGAGTATTTTACTTGCCGATAGCAGCGTATAACACAGTGGATACGATTTGTGTAAAACTACAGATTCTGAACATCACGATCCACACAGCCTAGCGTATGACAGAGATCAGCCGCCAGCAGCAAGTTATGTAGGATCAGAATGGAGATATAGCAAGTAGCGAGTTTTGATGCTTAGTCTAATCATTTATATAACATGCAGCGATTAAATCATTTTACAATCAAGAGTGCATTAGAAGACATAGGTGTAAATTAGTCTAACTTTGAGTAGTTGTGTGAGATTATCTACTGCAGCTATCATGACAACTACGGTATGATATAGTTTGTTATAGACTGCATAGCACTTAAGATTGCCGCGCAACAGTGAAAATGCGGGTCAACAGCTCTGCACCTATGTTTAGCAAGTTTCGTTGTACAAGTAAAATGAATTTTAACTACCTGTGCTACTGCTGATGCTGGCGCAATGTCCGAACTACCACGCTGCAAGTAATAGAGTTGTCCTATCCCAGAAGTGAAAACAACATCGTATGATATGGAGCGGCAGCTACGTTGCAATCGTCAATCTATTTTCAAATATGCAATTTCGGTTATTTAAATTGAATATACTTCATTCAATCAACATCGGTCGGTACGTATAATCACCAGTTTCAACAGCGATCATCTAGATTATCGTATATCTTTTTCTTCGGATAGTTCGTAATAACGACAACAAACTATATGTGCAATACTTCAGTACATCACTAAATGAGGTTGTTGAAGATCTGTCAACGTGATACGGAAAAATTTTCCTGTGGAAAAAATCTAAGGTCAGGGTGGGTATCATTATAACATCGTTCGATGTATTTTGAATTATATTGCACACGAAACCATAAACGGTAACAATTATAATATTTTAACTAAGTTGTTTTGTTACAACACTTGACAACCACACTTCGTTCAATGATCGTATGACATCACGAGCTCCAACAAAAGTTAAACGAAGCATCCGCGTAGCGGATGCCCAGAGCGCTAGTTTCCCGCACCTTAAAATCGGGCTCTGTCCGTCTGTCTGTCTGTCTGTCTGTCAGTCCGTCACGCCCCTCTCCACCGGACTGAGCCTCTCGGTTGGCATCTTTTTTGGTTCGCGGCTATATACATTTCTCACCCATCAAAGCAACTGCGCCTATCCTATTGACTGGACCTTTCTTTCACGAAATTACAAAAATAGCACTGTCCGCATTATGATTCGCACTTAGCTGGTGACTCCTCGAACTTAACTGAAATCGAACAGTAGTGCTGTATGAACCCAAATTTTGGACAATCATTTTTTCTACCAGTATCTATTAAAATGATATTTGTTTTTTTGTTCTTTTATTTAATACTAAAACCACCAGCACCGTAAAACAGCTATACTAAACTGGCCGCGTCATCCAATTGATATGTACTGGCTGGCGAAACCGTGTTAGTGTTCAGGCTGCAAACACCGCTCTCTGCAGACAGATAGAATTGTGTAAATCAAAGATATGGTATTCTTAGAATGGGTTTCAAACTCAGAGATAGCTGGTTTTCCGCGAACTGTTTTTTCATTTCAACTCGCATGTTTTAAGCTAGCTAAACAGCTGAAGGATAATTCGTTTTTAATATGACGAAACTTTAGCAAGTTTTTAACGACGTGTGTTAGTACATGTGCTATAGTGCCGACTACGTAGTATATAATTCTAGCTATGCGTGCGCAGTTGGAGCACTCAGACGCGCACCTCGAGTAAAACCAGACTATGTATGTAGCTTCACCAAGCCGTTTACTCTCCACATTGATGCAGGTGATGTTATACACAGTTCGAATGCTTATCGGTTCTGCACAACTATCTACCAGCGCTATGGCACAGACTTCGGCTGCAGCTATCACGACGGTTACACTATTACAGTGATTCGGCAGCTGCAAAATAGCATACGTTGTACTATTACCATAATAGCCAAACTAAAGAGTATTTTACTTGCCGATAGCAGCGTATAACACAGTGGATACGATTTGTGTAAAACTACAGATTCTGAACATCACGATCCACACAGCCTAGCGTATGACAGAGATCAGCCGCCAGCAGCAAGTTATGTAGGATCAGAATGGAGATATAGCAAGTAGCGAGTTTTGATGCTTAGTCTAATCATTTATATAACATGCAGCGATTAAATCATTTTACAATCAAGAGTGCATTAGAAGACATAGGTGTAAATTAGTCTAACTTTGAGTAGTTGTGTGAGATTATCTACTGCAGCTATCATGACAACTACGGTATGATATAGTTTGTTATAGACTGCATAGCACTTAAGATTGCCGCGCAACAGTGAAAATGCGGGTCAACAGCTCTGCACCTATGTTTAGCAAGTTTCGTTGTACAAGTAAAATGAATTTTAACTACCTGTGCTACTGCTGATGCTGGCGCAATGTCCGAACTACCACGCTGCAAGTAATAGAGTTGTCCTATCCCAGAAGTGAAAACAACATCGTATGATATGGAGCGGCAGCTACGTTGCAATCGTCAATCTATTTTCAAATATGCAATTTCGGTTATTTAAATTGAATATACTTCATTCAATCAACATCGGTCGGTACGTATAATCACCAGTTTCAACAGCGATCATCTAGATTATCGTATATCTTTTTCTTCGGATAGTTCGTAATAACGACAACAAACTATATGTGCAATACTTCAGTACATCACTAAATGAGGTTGTTGAAGATCTGTCAACGTGATACGGAAAAATTTTCCTGTGGAAAAAATCTAAGGTCAGGGTGGGTATCATTATAACATCGTTCGATGTATTTTGAATTATATTGCACACGAAACCATAAACGGTAACAATTATAATATTTTAACTAAGTTGTTTTGTTACAACACTTGACAACCACACTTCGTTCAATGATCGTATGACATCACGAGCTCCAACAAAAGTTAAACGAAGCATCCGCGTAGCGGATGCCCAGAGCGCTAGTTTCCCGCACCTTAAAATCGGGCTCTGTCCGTCTGTCTGTCTGTCTGTCAGTCCGTCAATCGGTCACGCCCCTCTCTACTGGACTCAACCCCTCGGTTAGCATCGTTTTCGGTGCCCACTTCGCATACATTTTTCACCCATCAAAGCAGCTGCACCTATCGTATTGACTGGAACTTTCTTTCCAGAAATTACAAAAGTAGCACTGTCCGCATTATCATTCGGACTTATCTGGAACGTTCTCGATTCGAACGTAATCGGATTTTTCGAACCTAACTGAACGATCTCGAACTTAATCGAAGGATCTCGAACCTAATCGAATTATCTCGAACTTAAATGGATTTCAAATTCACATTTCGCCATTTCAAAATCGGCGCCGTCGACGACACTAGGAGCGCGAACGGCGCGGGCTCTAGAGCAGCTAAGAGGAAGCGAGCGCCGCAGAGAACTTAGGTAGGTGTAGGCACATAGCTAATTAACGTATTAATAAAGTCTTTTGGGAGAACTGGTACCTTCTGGGGCAACCAAGACTTACTGTGCGCGTTAGAGAGGGAAACCGGAGCCGTGCATTGGGTGAGATATCCACCACTGCACGGAGGGATGGGTATCCTAAGACGGCCATACTGATGAGGCCTAGCCAGCCCCCAGAGGAGCCCATTCCCTGCCCAGAGTTGCCAGGACGACCCTCTCGAAGCAAACGTTACAGTAGAGTCACAATTTCGTTCCTCTCTGGCAAAAAGTGTCTTTCCGAGGCGGGGATTTCTACCCCCGGAGGCACAATTCCAGGACACGAGGGCGATAAGGAGGTTGCAGCTGGAGCCCGTTGCCGTACTAAGGTTTAGTCCTGTCGCACCTTTGCTCTCCGGAGCCGCGACCCTGAGGCGCCCATGTTTGCCCGCCAGCAGCATGGGAAGTCTCATACCCAGCCGAGGCGCTGAGGCAGATCCATGTGGCGAGAAGAGCCGGCTTGACCGGGCCGCCTGCCTTATCCTCGGAGGGTGGTCGTGTATGGGGCCGGCACGTTGGATTTGGGGGTGACCCCAGTCCCGTGCTTCTGTGTCCGCGACAGGGCGCGTGCGGACAGCCACGGGGCATGGTCGCGGACCTGCCAAGTCATTGGGGACAGTGACTTGAGGGCTTATGGCTTACCTTTTGTTTAGCGGTAAACTGAGACCTTTTACTTCGGTAAAAGGAAATTTTTTGCCGCGGCATCTGGAACCGCTTACCGCACGTTTTTCAACACAAGAAGAAGCGCGAAGATGTAGACAATTAAGAAAGTAAGAGTTTAGACTAACGTAGATTTGTGTTAAGTGTTTGTAAGAACAATGGCAAGAAAGCGCAAGTATGGAAGCGAAGAAGAAATCAAAGCAGCCTATCGTGCGCCAGATGGGCACGAAGAACCTGCTGCGAAACGCCGACGAATGAAGAACCTCAGTGCAGCTTTGATCCGTTTTAGAAAGCAGCAGTCTGAGACGAGAGAACAGGAAAATGCAGACTCTATTCCGGCGGTTGTCAGTGCGTTGCAGGCTGTTGAAATCGGGTCAGGACAGAATGCAACAGTTGTAAGTACGTCAACTGCCGTTACAGAAAGCTCAAGACCTGCCAGCACTGATTTTGCCGTAGGCATCGAGTCAGCAACAAATAATCGCCCAGAGCCACGACGGAGCCCAACGGCCAGGCGTTCCCGAGCCAACATGACACCGTCTCAATTAGCTCGCGTTCGTGCGGCAGATGCGGAGAGGAAACGTCGAGCCAGAGCTAACCGATCGGGATCTCAGATAGATCGGGATCGGCAACAAGACGCTCTGCGTGCTAGAGCCCGGCGTGCACTAATGAATCCCGGTGAAGTGGAAGAATTACGCGAGTATAACCGAATTTTTCAGAGCATCCAAAGAAATGAGCTTTCAATTGAGCAACAAGAACAGCGACGTCAGGAGAATACTGTTGCAACAGCTGTTCGTCGTAGTGAGATGACCGCAGAAGAGCGTCAGGATGCAAGAGAGCGTAATGCAGCTGAGCAAGCCGCACGACGAGAAGTTATGGCAGATGAAGTTCGCCAGTACGTACGAGACCAGGATGCAGCAGCCCATATAGCACACAGAGATCGCATGACAACAGAAGAACATCAGATTGTACGTGATCGAGATGCATTTGCTCGGCGTGCCACACGAGATGCCATGACGGAGGAAGAGCGTCAGACAATACGAGAAGAAGACGCCGCTGCTCGACAAGCGACAAGAGATGCCATGACGGAGGAAGAGCGTCAAACAATACGAGATGAAGATGTCACTGCTCGACGAGCGACAAGAGATGCCATGACGGTGGAAGAGCGTCAAACAATACGAGATGAAGATGTCACTGCTCGGCGAGCGAGAAGAGATGCCATGACGGAGGAAGAGCGTCAGACTGTACGCGATCAAGACGCCACCGCTCGACGAGCGACAAGAGAGACTATTACGGAGGAAGAACAACAGACCATACGAGCTCGAGCCGCGGCCGCTCGGCAAGCCATACGAGATGCGATGACAGAAGAAGATCTTGATCGACGAAGAGAGGGAGAACGATTTCGACGCCGGTCTCGAAAGTACCAAAAAGGGCTTGCGTACTACGAAGAGTTCAACCCATCTACCATTCCAGGTGGCCGTCAGTACTTTTCCCGATACACGGACGATACCATGGAACACGAACGAGTGTGTCAGCACTGCGGCGCTTGGAAATTTCCTGATGAAACCGAAGGAAGTTGTTGTCGTAAGGGATTGGTGACTGTTCGTCCCCCTCGCGAAGCTCCAGCTGAACTTAACAGACTCTTCGGCAATCCGAGATTCAAACAGTCGATCCGCGCATACAACAACGTCTTTGCGTTCACATCAATGGGATCCTCACGTACCCGCTCTCTCAACGTCGACGAAAGGGTAACTCGAAGTGGTGTATACAACTTCCGCGTGCAGGGTTCTGTTTGCCATCGCATGGGAGCATTGTTACCACCACCGAACCGACGACCGATGTTTGCGCAAGTATACATTAATGATCCGGATATGGAAGCACGCGTAGCAAGCCGGATGGGGATGACAGATGGATTGGACCCGGCCATACTGGAAAAAATCGATCAGGTGATGACTGCCCACAACGGGTACACACAACAGTTTCTAAACGCTCGCAGACTGTTGATTGATCGTGCTGGACCGGCGTACCAAGCAGCCGTGGAGCAGTTTGCACGGCAATTAGTTGCTGGTGAAGCAACACCTGGCGATAACCCTGCACTGCGTCTGAATGAGTTTCTGCCTCGAGATGAGGATCTACGACTTCGGTTGCATGTGGCGCGGAACGCAAATCCGGGTACCCACAATGTACCCACTGCATCCGAAGTGGCAGCTATCATTATTGATCGAGCTGCGGCCGAGCACAGAGATATCATTTTGAACACCCGTCAGGGAGGCTTCAAACGAATTTATGAAACGAGTGAGAGCTACGATCCACTTCAATACCCTCTCCTGTTTCCGTACGGAGAGCCGGGATGGACATACGACCTTCCATATGTGGGCAACCCTGTGGACAGTAACGGTAAACCACTGACGATGTCGCTTCGAGAGTACGAATCATATGTTCTTCATGATCGGACTGCGAGCAGTTCTTTAATTCTCCGAGGAGGCTGCCTGACGCAGCAGTATTGTGTGGATCAATGGGCCAAATGTGAGCAAGAACGCCTGCGGTTCATCGAAAAGAACCAACTTCAGTACCGATTGGAAACACTGCAAGGTCTCACCGATGCTCTGCGGAACGAATCTGTCGATGTACACAGAGTGGCGGCAAATGAGGAAGTGGCACAACGTAGGTCTACGGCTACTACACGGCAATCACGGGACACAGGGGTAGACTCAACTGAACCTGAAGCAGAAAACATCGGCCGCAAGGTTATTATACCTCCAACCTTTACAGGAGGGCCGCGCTACATGTACCAGCGTTTCCTGGATGCCATGGCTATAGTTCGAGAGACGGGTGCACCCAATCTTTTCATCACCATGACGTGTAACCCCAACTGGCCTGAAATCAAGGAAAATCTTAGACCTGGAGAGAAGGCATCTGATCGACCGGACATTGTTGCGCGTGTGTTCATGCAGAAGCTGAAGACCCTCAACAAGGACCTCGACGAAGGCCTGCTGGGTATTGTAGCTGCCCGGGTTCACGTGGTGGAATATCAAAAACGTGGTCTACCACATGCCCATATTCTGCTGATTATGCGCCCGGAAGACAAGCCCGTAACGGCGGAGGATGTCGACCGCTTGACGTCAGCAGAGTTGCCAGACAAGGAGACACACCCTGAACTCTATGAAACCGTCATTTCAAATATGTTGCACGGTCCCTGTGGGCAACAAAACCCCAACTGTCCCTGCATGAAGAACGGTAAATGCTCCAAGAAATTCCCCAAACAGTTCGCAGAAGAAACGATAATGGTTGAGGATAAGTATCCTACGTACAGGAGACGTCGTCGACCTGAAGGAATTCTGAGCCACAAAGGGAAGGTGTGGGATAACGCAAAGATCAACCAGTGGGTCGTGCCTTACAACCCATTTCTATCGCAGAAATATGACTGCCACATCAACGTTGAAGTATGCGCTACAAACAAGGCAGTGAAGTACATCTACAAGTATGTCTACAAGGGTTCGGATATGACGACGATCACTATTGAAGGAGAGGAAATTCAGGCGAACGAGATTCTCCAGTACTTACTGGGTCGCTATATTTCTCCGGTAGAGGCTTGCATGCGGCTGTTCGGCTTTCCCACACAAGGTTCTTCACATGCCGTTGTGAATCTTCCTATCCACCTGGAAGGAATGAGTCTGGTGACGTATCGAGATCATGCAACGACTCCACAGCTTCAGAACTTGGTCCGGCGAGGAGATCGAACGAAGTTGACTGCATTTTTCAATTTGTGTACGCAAGACCCAGAAGGGACCGCTGATTTGCTGTACAAGGATGTGCCTGTGAAGTACAGGTGGGATGATCGTTTGAAGTATTGGGTACCGTACAGAAGATACGTTGCTTCGCTGGGTAGATTGGTACACGTCTCGCCACAAGACCCAGAGCGGTTTTACCTTAGACTTCTACTGTGCCATCGGCGATCACCCAAATCATTCGAAGATATTCGCACAGTGAATGGAGTGGTTTACGATACCTTTCACGACGCAGCACTGGCTGCTGGGTATTTGGAGAATGATCAAGAGTGGGAAGAATGCTTAGCGGAGGCAGTTTCGTTTAAGATGCCATCCGCTTTGCGCCAACTTTTTGGAATCATTTTGGTTTACTCGCTACCCGACCATGCCTCTGCTCTGTGGGATCGGTTTAAAAAGGATTTGTCAGAAGACTTTTTCAGATCCATCCAGGAAAGAGACGCGCAAAATAACATTGACCGTGACGAGGAAGTTAGCTGGCGCATGGCAGAGTATAAGTGCCTGATGTGGTTGGCGGACTATCTGATTTCGAACGGGAAAACGCTGAGTATGTATGGCCTTCCTGACCTTGAAACATACAGCGATGTTTCTGATGAAGTCGCTCGCCAGTCAGCAGATCCTATGGATATCGTCGCACAGGAGGTAGCAGCGTACGAACCGGACGACCTCGAGAGAACTGCGACGCTTGCGGATCAGATGAACGAGAACCAGAAAGACATTTTTGACCAAGTCATCGAAGCTGTTAATCACCCAGTCGGTGGACAGAAGCTGTTTTTTGTGGACGGCCCGGGGGAACTGGCAAATCGTTCTTGCTGGAGCAGATACTTGCTCATGTTCGTCTACAGAGAAAGTGGCGATAGCAGTGGCTTCCAGTGGAATCGCAGCGACGTTGTTGACAGGAGGACACACGGCACATTCTACATTTCGGATCCCGCTTAAACTGTCTGAGTTTTCGACATGTAGCCTGTCATGGCAGAGCCAGAAGGCAGAACTGATCCGCAAGGCAAGTTTAATCATCTGGGATGAAGCTCCCATGATGCATCGAGCGTGTTTCGAGGCTGTGGATCGGTCGTTCCGGGATATTATGAAGAACGAGTTGGAGCCATTCGGAGGCAAGGTCATGGTTTTCAGTGGAGACCATCGACAGATCCTGCCTGTCTTAAAGGATGCTTCTCGGGCAGAAACGCTGGAGGCTTGCTTCAAGTCTTCCCCGCTGTGGAGCCATTTACGGCAAGTGCGTCTGACCGAGAATATGCGTGTTCAGACGGCTCCGGACCCAGCAAGCGCCGCTGAATTGGCAAAGTTTTCCGACTTCTTGCTTCAGATTGGGGAGGGTCGATATCCAGTTAACTCCGACATTGGTGAGAACGACATATGTCTTCCACGCGACATGTGCATTATACCAGGCGCACGAGCAGATGATCGATGGGATGACGAAGAAACCAAAGAGAACGAAAACATGGAAGCACCGCCAAACTTTAATCTTCTCCCGCCAACGGAAACATCTGCTGATCGAGGTTTTGATGATCCTGATGAGGACAGGCGAAAGCGCAATGTCAATGCGCTTATTGATGCAGTGTATCCAGGTGTTGGTGACGACAATCTCCCGGATGAGTACTTCGTTGAACGAGCCATTTTGGCACCAACGAACGCAAGTGTGAGGCGAATTAACGACATGGTCTCGGAGCGTCTATCAGGAGAAACGAAAGAGTACCTCTCTGTTGACAGTCTCGAAGGTGTTGCGGATCCAAACATGTTTGAGCCGGAGTTCTTGAACTCTCTGAATTTCTCCGGCATTCCACCACACCGGATTGTATTGAAAGTTGGAACTCCAATCATTATGATTCGCAACCTGAACAGCGACGCAGGGTTGTGTAACGGAACACGCCTTCGAGTAGTGTCACTGCGTGAGCGAAGCATTGAAGCTACGATTATGTCTGGGTCTTTCAAGGGAAAGCGAGTATTCATTCCGCGTATCATCTTCTACAATGAAGATGACGACAAGGAATTCCCATTCAAGCTTCGACGAAAACAGTTTCCTGTGGTTCCGGCATTTGCGATGACGATCAACAAGGCCCAAGGACAATCTATCCACCACGTGGGTATCTACCTCGAGTCCCCTGTGTTCGCGCATGGACAGCTGTATGTGGCGTTGTCGAGGGTGACTTCACGGAAGGCGATCAAGATAGCTGTGGACCCGGAAGCCATCGACGAAGACGGGAACATACACACCAAGAACATTGTCTATCGGGAGATCTTCGATTTCTAAGTGCATAATTTCATATTTTCATGAATAAAATCTCTTCCTTTTTATCTTTGTGGTTTTCATGTTAAAAACTTGAACCTACAATTATTTCCAACTTCTTTATTAACCTTAACCAAACTACTGGGACCAACCATGTCCAAGCGTCCGCGTAGCGGGCGCCCAGAGCGCTAGTGGATAATTCACTATCTTTAAAACGACAAAATGTCTGTACGTCTGTCCGTCCGTGGTCCGCGCACGGAGGTCACAAAATTTTGATTGGCTAAAATTCGGAATTATACTCGGATAGGTACGATTGACTCGATTAGATACGATATTTTAATTTCAGGTGGGTCACACCAACCATGACCGCGAGTTTTAACATGTTGTTAGACTCTACTAAATGTAGAATACTCAGTAAAAACATAAAGTCGAATACAAGACCCATAAAATCTCATTAGCTCGGCGTATTGGCAAAATGTGTACAGCTGGGTATTGGAGTCGGCAGCTGCCCCCAAACCACAGGCGTTGATTGCTGTGTCTTCACCAAAGTAAGGAAAGTTTAATAACAAATTTGGTTCTGCAATATAGATAACTCCTTCTGGCTAAGATTCTTTTGTAGACGACCACCTGTTGATGTCAGTGTACGCTGCATCATTTCTATCGCTATCTAATGTAGATCAATGCTGGAAATGCGCGGTTATAAAGCTACTAGACAAACAACCATAGTTGGTCAATCTGATCGTCCACTTTAATTCGTGATAGAGTTCACTCAGATAACTAAATATATAATGTCAGAGTCATTCAAATCGCACTGAACGGAGCTCCATTAATACGAGTAAGTAGTTGCACATCTATCAGTTGCACTCAGCTGATTTCAACAGTGCTCCAAGTGTAATTCAAAAGGTGTCAGAATAGCAACACACCGAAGATGAAATAAAATCGTATTAATGACCTCTCAGCTGAGGTGTGGATACACTTCCGGTGCTAGCGATGGAAATATCCGAGCATCAACGCTAGAATGTAGAGATTCCTATTCCAAAAGCTTTCCCCGACCCGTACTTGAGATTTAATATGAATGCTTGCATGTATATCTTCCAAAGCTTCAACACAAGTAAAATTAAACAGGTAAGTTTGGAAATGCGCCAGAACAACATGCATACAAAGTACATCATCGTATCCTTGACAGCACACTACAGTACTGCTTAAAGTAAGCTGTTAGTGAGTGGAATAATGCGCCGTAACACGCGATGACATAATTTATAACTAACTACTGACCAACATTTTCCCTGCGAATATACAATTATTTGACGGTGAGCGCAGTTGAAAACAGTGTTACATGAAGTAGGAGATCTCAACACGGGTCAACTAATAAGAGGCGTATCCAATTCTGATGTGTTTTCCAGAGCACGCAAGGTATCCCCAACGGCAGAGTCATTGCAATGTCTTCGAGCAGTTCGTCTTACGCTCCAAGAATTGACGACAAAACCGATTGCAATTGCTAAAGTAGTGTTTTAACTTGATGTTTAGGTAGGTATTTTGAGCCCAGCATATTTGCTATTTCCTTTGAATTTTCAGTGACAGCCTCAATTCATGTCGTTACAATATAAAACCAAATACGATATGAACAAAGGGATCTTACACCCTTCGATTCAATATTATAAAGCTCGCATCAGCATAAGTTTTCAAGTCGAAATGAGCAAATCCCTTCATATTTATTAGGTTGTACGCCCTACCAGTAAAGACAATAAATTTTGAAGTGTGCTGAGCAATTAATTGTGGTGAATAAATTGAAGAAGCGCGATGCTGTTAGGATGCGTGACGCGGTTTCAGGGGAAACAATGCATTTATGAATATTGCATCGAAAGTGAAGCATATAATGTAGCTACTACACGACAGTACAACTAGACCTGACGCAGGTGCGATTAAATATGCACAGTTTGCAAACGAAGTATGTCCCTCAATTATTGCTTAAAACCGTTCCCCTTCCCACTTGAAAATTCGATTTAGCTTAAATATCCCACTAACCAAAAACCTGCTTCAAATCGTTAAATACAATTAAAACGGGATTTCGACTGTATTTACGATGAAACGATCCCGCGTTCCAATAATCGTGGTTTAAGCGTCCGCGAAGCGGGCGCCCAGAACTCTAGTTTTCATCTAATCACAAACAAGTTGACTGTGTTTTATGCTACACAATATAATGCGTAAATTATCTTGGTGTTTTTAATAGTGTCGATTCGATGCATATCAGGCCCTTATTGTACGTTGACAGTTTTTTTTCTTCCCGTGATTTGCCAGTGAGAAAAACCAGCTGTTGTTTTTTGTTGACTTCGTGGTCTCAACCTACTGTATCGTAGAAAACGTAACACATATGCTCGAAGTCAATACGAGCTGGTCACCGCCTCGATAATCTATCCTCTCTCCGTAGTGCATCCTGTCCGCACTCACAAACCTACATGTAATATTTAGGATAGCTCCAGAAACATGAAGGAAGGGTGGGGGGCAGCAATACATATACGGAGTCCGTGGATTCGGAGCAGCACTGGAGCATGTCTGTATTATGGACATGTTCCAGTCCTGCTCCGAATCCACTTGCACCTTCTGGTGCGTACAAGTGACCAGAGAGACCGGGTGCGAACAAACACTTTTGAGGGTGAAAACAAATCGAGATGGGGTGTCAGCAATACGAACAAGGCTTTAATAAACTAAATGTGTGGTGTTAGCATACAGATTTGCTGGTTTCAGAAAAAAGATTTGTAGGCTTTACCAAGACGATTCGACATGGACATAGTCAGACACGGACTCGGGTCATACTGTATTGCGTGCCGTGCCACATCTGTTTTCTTTCACACTGAAGTGCATAGGTAACGTCGCTCTCAGCTCAACATTCAGCATACCCGTCTTCGAACCCCGTTGAACCTCGACCGTATCCGTGATACACCTCGCCAACGGCATTTCTGACGTGGAAAACACGTCCATCGATGCATTTCCTAACCCATAAGTTCGTTGACATTGTCTAGAATAAATTTGCATCCCTTATTAACGTCTAGAGCTTCGAATACAACAGGCTAAAGTCAAAAAGACATTCGCCTTCAATGTAAATGAACCTATCTCAGTCGAGTAAATGCACATCTCATATGCATCTTACGTGTTTTCTAGAGTACAGTAATGATAACGAAAGTGGATGTGATCCTCTACCATTTAAGCTCCATGAAGGTTGCAATAGCACGATATCGTTTTGGTGGCGCCCTGTTTTACTTTTTGATAGCACCCCATCATGGTTTTGTTGGCACACTTTTCTCGAGATCAGACTACAAGTACACTGTTGTACAGTGTACTTGTAGTACAGTGACTGTCCTTAGTACAGTATCCGACTCTCATGAGACACGAGAGATGCCGATCCCAAGCCCATAGCCACACCGCGGAGGCTACAACTACCGCATTTCTCATTCCGTAATTTTACTCCGGCCTCAAAAACCCAGCCAGCCATGCGTCTATTCAATATGACCCTTGTGGTCCTTGCGGCCGTCCTCCTTGCAAGTGGCACAGCAGTGTCAAATGCCGACCAGGCCAGTGTGTTGAACGTGAACGTTGTTCACTCCTCGCGTGCTCTCTCTGGCGAGTACGAGAGGTTTCTTCGACGTCATCCAACCGAACACGACAAGGAAGAGATGGGTGGCGGGGCTAACTTGTTCTCTGCGCTGAAGCAGCAAAGAATGAAATGGGATTTGGATTACCGCTTGAAGGTGTTCCGGCGTTGGCGAGACTATGAAAAGTTCGTTGACGATGCAAAAGAACATGTGACAAAACATCTTGCTACAGCCTACGAAAACTTCCTGAATTCGAAACCGAGGTCGGGGTTAGAGATGAATCCGCTCCGTATCCACAGACAAGATTAGGGTGGGGGGCTCTATCGCCTCGCTGCTTTCTACGTATCTGGGGAGCTCGAACCCATTACTGAAGAAAAAAATCGCCTATTGTTAGTTGATAACACAAATAGAGGTTCTCTTCAAACGACCAATTTTAAAAAAGCTTTTTAATCCGACATAACTATCTGGAAAAATTGAACGTGGTAGATTCTCTTTAGAAATTATTATTCGCGCATAACTGTATTGGTAAACTAGTATAGCAACATCGACGGCTATCACCACCTCGGTTGCTAAAGGGGCAATGACAGAAAATATATGTTCAAAAAATATTTTGTGTACCGCCCACCTGATGCTATCATAAACTTATGAAAGCTAAGATTAATTTCAGCTAAGACGGTTTCTTAATTTCTCATGTATGACGAATATCGTTGTCAGAAACGTCACGGTTTGTATGATTCGCTGAATAAATTGACACTAACGACGGGCTGAATAAAAACTCCAGTGGTGCTATTTCATGAAATGTGCACAGTAGTCTGCTTATTAACCGGTCTTCGTTGTAAAGGTGCTTGTATCCCCCACTGCCATCAGTAGGGAAGCAAAATTGCATGTAACGGGGTTACATGAGGGGTACCCTAGAAAGGGTACCGCCTCTAGAAAGTCGTAGGTGGTGTGGACCACACCACTGCTACGTAGGTCGGATGGGTTAGGGCCAACCTATAGTATTTCACCTACTTTTATATGCATATCTAGAACAAATTAGAGTTAATACTGGGAGGACAGCTTTAGCTGGCTGAACAGCCTAACCAATCTTATTTCATTGTGCGGTCCCCTCATATCTTTAATTCGCAAGTGTTGCCTGAGTCGATAGTCCACAGACTGAGGCTACTATTACACAAAAGTGTGTAGATTTGGTGGTCAGAGTGTCGCTTGAAATGTGTCTCCTGTTCAGCCATAGACTTCCACAGCGGTCTATTCCTGCTACTAGTATTAATTTGAGCTCAAAATTAGCCTATGTCAGAATTATTTATGGTGTATTCACAATTTTTCTGAGCTAAATTTTCAAAATTAGTCTTGAAAATGGGCCAAATTGGCGACGTTGCTTGGTTTCTTCCTACAATTAGCAGCTGCTGCTGTTAGAGAAGTGAATCAGAAGCAAGGTAAGAGTGATGCCTACTGCGCTCGCAATACTGTGATGCGCTGCAGCTAATCTTTGAATAAAGATGGGGTCTAGTTACAAGTCAACTCTTCCCTCATGTACAGGAAATCATCAAACAGTATTCTGAGGAATTTGCAGGCAATAAAGAAATTGAAAAATTGGACTACAAGTCCATAGAGAGACAGACACCAAAATGACTCGAGCGGTAATAACGAAGGCAAGTCGGTACGTTTTTTAGTGATGAATAATACGGGTGGCAAAACGGCACTCCTCTAATTTCATGGAATCTTAGACTAATTTACAAGTTCAAAATTAGTCAATGCTCAAAATTAGTCTATTCAATCTGTGCTCAGACTAATCACTGTAGTTGCTGTAGTTGTACTACAGTGGACTCTACCGGCTTCCAACTCGCAAAATATGCGAGGTGTCCGATTAGGAAGTACCACGAAACTTTTCGCAATATGAAGTGTTTACAAAACAATGAGCGTTTTACTTCAACAGCTTTGGGTCATAAAAGGGTATCAGTGATACCGTATCACCATATTCAGACTCGCACAACGCAAAATAATTACCAAGATTTTGGCCCATACGCAGGTACACAGACACGGTCTGTGTACCTGTGTATGGGTCAAAATCGGGAGTGGGATCATTTACATTCCGAGTGCATATAAACTGCTGCCTTTACGCAGACTATGTGTTCCAATGTCTATTGGGTTGCAGCTGAGAACACAAACTTCTCACCACTTTTAAAGCTTCTATTAGCTGCATTCTCTGTCCTCCCAGCCCAAAGCATTGCCTCTAGTTAGTAATTTGTATTACAGGCCAAATGACCTGATTAACTATAAATAAATCAGTCTGAAATCTACTCTAAACTGACTATTAAGTCCCCTCAGACCAGGGACTAGTGAACTGCCGTTACCTTAGAGTTTGTATACTCTTAATAGCACGCTTCCTCAAGCAAGGTGCTCGTGTGACCCGTCAGCTTGGTAGCAGTTGCAGTCAATCCACGCCTACGCGGGATATTTGATTATCTGAATCCTCTGTGGCTTCTAAAGGTAAGCCATGATTGTTGACGTTGACATCGTTTTAAGTACAAGCATCGCGAGACCTGTACGCAATCGAAGTCACTGCAATACCCACAGTTGCACGATTCGACATCCCTGGAAACCTGTATGCACATACGCAAAAAATTATAGGAGGAAAACGTCGATAAGGGTCTCTATCAGAGCCCTCACTTCTCAATTTGCTGAAATAATTCGGATCAAGGACCTCGGTCGTGCGCGGTTCATTCTTGGTATTGAGATCGACTATGAAATGGAACGGAAGGCGTTGACCGTTAGTCAGTGAGCGTACACCAAGTCTATAATCAACAGTTATGGTCAAAAGAATGCAAATCAAGCCTCACCCCACTTGATCCGAGTGTCCACTTGACCAAGGCCGACGAACAACAGAGTGACGATGACAAATCAAAGATAAAGTCAAAACCTTATTGGTCGTTGGTGGAAAGCCTCATGTACCTGGCATGTCAGCAACACTGAGATGCTGGGGTCAAGGTTGTGCGCTATTTGCTGAAGACGAAGGATGTGGCCACCACATACGACGGACGCATGGGGACAGAACTAATCGTTTACTCGTATGTTGACTGGGCCGGCAATCGTGATGACAGACGTTCGGTGAGCGGGATAATGATCACGATGTTCGGTGCTCCTGTGGTGTGGTGGTCGACATTCCAGAAGACGTCGCTCTAAGTTCTACAGAGGCCTAGTAAATGGTTCTTAGTGATTGCATCAAGGAAGTTGTGTGGATGCGACGTCTACTCAAGGACATTGGTACTGGACAACATGAACCTACAGTGACTTACGAAGACAACTAAGGTGCTATGACATTGACAAAGAATGTCGGTTACCAAGCACACACCAAGCACATTGATATTTGCTATCACTTCATTCGCGAGAAGATTGTGAGTGGTGATGTCGAGTTGACATACGAAGAATCCAAGAACCAACTCGCTGATTTTCTCACCAAGGGTCTTTCAATGAAAGACGGTACGGTATTTGCTCAAACAGAGCAACGTGGGTCCCAACCTCAAGCCATCGATTTGAGTGGGGGTGTTGTGGTTACACTTCGCTGTCTGCTCGACTGGACCTCTACGCTGGGCCTCTACGTTGGGCACGCGGCACGCACGTGTCGGACGTGTTCCTTGCGTGGGTCATAGTTGAAGAAACGGGAATAGAGCAACCTGATTGGTGGATCTTTTGGGATCGTGTAATGTGATTGGCTGTCAACTTCAATTTGATGAATCCTATTATATGTATCGTGTGTACGCATCTCGCAAATCAGTTGGTCGTACTTCAAATCGTTTGGCAGCGCCGCAAATGATTTGGACGGTAACAAGAGGATTACTAAACGACTGTAGGATCTGTACGAGGTAGCAAGTAGTAACGACACTAACTTATATCAAACTCACTTTTGGATTTCCATTCATCCACTCACATCGACTTCTACCAAGCCTCGTTCGCATACATTTGACATTCACAATTAGGAGTAGCTCAGTTACAACCAATACTATTCCGACAGGATCACCTTCGTTAGAGGGCTAGTGAAACAGTCATCCTGCTACGTCAAAGAACGTAAGCACATAATGCGAAACTACTGTCTGGAAGTAGAATAGTTACTGAAAATTCTTAGACAACATTATTTCATCCAAAATATCTATTGTATTCAATACGTCGATATTTATGGAATCGACCGCTACCAACACCAACTATTTACATTGTAGGTGGTGAACTAACTTCATACACTTTATCCGAATCACGGAACTCGTACTGCACTGTTCCGCACGCAACATCGTCAGCCGGACATATTCGACGCAGCGGAAGACATAGACTGCACCAGGACAGAACAAAACGTTGGCTTTCGTGCACAAGCATATTGAGAATAACCACATAGTAATTTAAACGATGTGTGTCTTCAGCTCTAGTAGTGGGAGGTTTCGAGCCAAGCCATGTCATCTGTCCAGAAAAAACATGCGTTTTTCAGGTTGTCCGCGCATGTTACACGTGTTGCACAACATTCATCCAATCGCCCCACCCAAAACCAGGACGTGCATGATTGCTACGGGCACATCAGAAGTAGGTCTCGTAGCAGCAATAAAAGCGCACAAGTCTGTGATTCGTGAAAGTATAGTCCAAGCTTCTTGTTCTATTTGCTCCAAACCTTTGCTGCGTATGATAGTCAGGAGATCCATTACGTATTGATTGTGTTGGCCAGGGCATCAAAGATGAAGTGAGATCTTTCACAGTTTACCTACTCGTGGTTTACAGAAATGGGGTACCAAAGTGGGCACTACGCTTCGCTAATCTACTTTAGATTTATAATCGAAATGCAATACTTGTAAGCTACATAATTCCTAGGTTTTGATAACTAATATTTAGGATTGTGAGTTACCCTCAGTACATTGCACTTCGCTTACAGTAGAACAGGGGCAATGCGGTATACGTCTGATGCCGCGCAATTACAGAGTCCTGTGGGGCTGTTCCAGACACCCCACATCGAAAAAATTCTAAAAAATACCAACTGCTATTTTGGGTCACCCTTTTTACCGTGAGATTGTTACAAAGCTTAAATCGCTCATCACAGTCAATCTTCTTCACTATAACTTACACAAAGTAGCCGTCAGACGAAAGAAACAGTATCGTTAATGGAAGGACAGAACTCCGATGAACAATGTGGCGTCTCGAGCACAAGTGCATCCTGGGAAAAAGCGAAAGCTCGTACTGTTTCTAAACTCGGGGAGAGATTCATCCGCGCCGGAGATGATATTCTTACTACCAACCAACGTTTGTTTGAGGGCCAGAAAAGGGTGTTCGTCAGGGGTTAGTACAAAGGAATAATTGACGTTGAATACATTGGTAAGATGGGATACAGACTCCATGGGTAATCCTCCGAATCGGCTGTAATGGCTGCAGTTGTGCACGTATTCGTTTATTGAAGGCAATTTTGAAGCTCCAACTGTCCGCGTAGAGTTAGGTGCTACTTTTAAATCTATACGTGAAGCTACCATACTTGAAGCATGATAGAGTCTGGGTAGGTTCTAGAAACATTAGAAGCTCTCAGGAGACGGAGATCAAGTTGATTCTCGAAAACATGAAAATTTGGTCGAAGCTTTTCTAGCTGTTATATATTCGAAGTCGGTGAATGAATACGAAGGTCATCGACAGTACTTGCATGTACTAAGCCCGGTTGAGGCAAAGTCTATAGATGGAATGGGGTTGAATATTTGGAAATGGCGAATTGTGCACTGCTGGACGAAGTTTATCGCACATTTTGGCTTGCATTCAACATCTAGGGTAGAAGGATATCACTCAGCAATGAAATTATGGCTTCTCAATTCGACTTGCTTACAATTTACAAGAGAATGACTTTGTAGTGGACTAAAAGTATGGACGGTCACGAACAGGCAGTTGATATTGAAGCTCCTCGAGCTACGAATGCATTGCGTAAAACTATTTACGAAAGTGTAATTTTGAAAATATGCAATGCCAATTACTTATTCGCCGTGGAATTTGCGATACCATTTGTTCCGGAACTTTCCCAAAGCCAACAGGTCTACCATGCATCTGTGGTGATAGCTAGATCTACAAATCAAGCTGTTCCAACTATGCCAACTACGCGGATGTAGTAACCATGGCTCCATCATACTTTCAATAATTTCATCAACATCATGGATTCAGTACTCAACCGAATCGTGACATCAGCATTCAACCCAAGGTAACCCAGTTTACGACAATGGCAGAAGCAGCTAGAAGCAGCTCCGTCTGGACTACCTCAATGGCAGGAGGGAGCACCGTGGATTAACCACCGCGGACTTGAGTAGATAGCTCCGTCTAGGATTTACCTGCTGGGTAACAATACAAGTCGGTCTTAACGGGAGTTCCATCTCCCAAATCGCTGTTTAACACGCCACAAAGTAAATTTTAGCGAATGTGTTAACAAATGTAAACTCGCAGGGGTACCCTGCTCATGGACACGATGCCATGCGGGGTGGTGCACCCAAAGCAACAACGGACCACACAAGCTCACCAGCCACGACGGAGAATGCGTCATCGAGTACGATTCTGGTAACGTCGGCATCGCTTATACATCCAATCGTCAAGGACATCTCGCACACCGAGTTGGTCAAGTGGAAACAGGCGAGGCGGGGATACGAGGATGCAGTTGATGCTCACTGCAGGGTTACCTGTGAGGATAAGGCTAAGACACTACGAAGCGTCAAAAAATTGTTTGATAGTCGCCTCCTAGAGTGGTTATGCAAATTTGAGTGGGGAACAAGTGTTGAGACCGTAACTGAGGATCGTATCGTCCAGGAACTTGACAAAATGGTCGGAAATGTCATGAATGATGCCATTATTGACGTAGATTCGCTTTTCACAGTGGATTAAAGATTGATCTAGGGGAAAGATATCAAAGTACGAGTGGTAAAATATTTCATGAAGTGCGATGAGATCAGTTTGCAACATGGACTTCAAAGTACTTTCTCTACGTTGACAGGCATCAAAGAGAAGTGCAAGATCCTCAAACAATATCTTGAACCCACGGCTTTGCGCGATGCAGTTGACTCGCATCAGCGACTTGTGGACTCAGCGTCGCAGGCCGACGAGTGACAATTATGTCTCCTTGTCAAGGAGAAGGCCCTAGAGCTGGAAAAGGTATTTCAGCTCTGCTGTCAAAAAGAAAGAAACAGATGATCGACGTTAGTAAAAGGTCGATCCAAGTCCAAGTTAGGAAGCAACGCACTGACAACTCTCGCGCAAATCCTACTAGAGGTACCCGTGGTGATTACAATCACCAGGGTATCATAGCGACTGCGATGTCAGTAGTATTGCCAACTTCTAACAAGAAAATACGAACAGGATGTTTCCACTGTGGAAAAGACCATTGTCTTAGCCATTGCCCCGACCTCGACGAAGCTGGAAAGAGGCATTGCTTGCGGAACGCAAGGCAAAGAATGGGACTGGTAGCAATACAGGGAACGCTCACGTACAAAGCGAATGAAACCTGTCACGACTGGCGATAGGTGGAACAGCCGACTTTGATGTTAAATGGAATTCTTGAATTGCCATATTGTGCCGATAGCGGATCGGACAACAATGGGAATTGATGTTGATCGGCAACTTGAATATCTCGCATCACGTGTTGATGATGACGATACGTTTGTGGGACCTGCGGGTATACCGACTTTAGTATCCGGTGCGACAAACGTTGTGACGCGGTCGATGATTTGGTTCATGACGCGATCAATAGAGTTGTTGTAGACGATCAAATTACTAGCAGATTGCACACCATTTTGCGTCTGTTTGGCGGTTGGCGGTGGAGTTGGGAAATGAT
The DNA here is from genome assembly GCA_008079305.1 of Phytophthora palmivora. Classification (NCBI taxonomy): domain Eukaryota; phylum Oomycota; class Peronosporomycetes; order Peronosporales; family Peronosporaceae; genus Phytophthora; species Phytophthora palmivora. Next base: position 68,084 of record VOQZ01002037.1, read on the forward strand.
CCTCCAGCCCGTGTTCCTCCACTTAAGATCCAGTTGAAACCATACCGGTGCAAAGTACATCAGAATAGCCCTAAAAGGGAAGCTTTCCTGGAAAATTTCAATAGAAAACAGGTTGATGTGGGATGCGTATACGAGAATCGCCAGAGTCGGTGGCGTTGCCCAGCGCTTCCTGTGAAGAAGCCAAACACGGATGATTACTGTCAAATAGTTGATTACCGCCCTACAAACGCGATGAGAGAACCAATAGCTGGTGTCATACCGAGTATCGAGGTTGCTCTCGAACACTGTCATGGTAAGAATTACTACGCGTCTTTTAACTTCCTAAAGGAATCTTGACAGCTCCCGCTCCACGAAGATATCAGAGAGTACCTGTCATATATGACAGACAAAGGTGTGCTTTCTCCTACACGCGTGTCTAAGGGAAGTACGGACGCGGCTTTACACTTTCAGTCGACGGTACAGATGGTTCTAGGAGAGTTGGTCGGAAAATGCGTGATCGTGTGGCTAGATGATCTCCTTGTTTTCGCAGAAACTCAAAGTGAATTACTAGATGCAATTGACGCTGTACTACAGAAGTTGGATGAATATGGGTTCATCCTGAATCCCAAGAAATGCTCATTGTTTCAGACAGAGATTAAATGGTGTGGACGCATCATTAATAAGAATAGGATTGGTTATGATCTCGATCGCATTGAAGCTTTGAGAAGTATACCTCCACCAACAACAGCCGCTGAACTGCAGCTATTATTGTGCGCCAGAAACTTGATGCGCTCTGGACTCGTGGCCTATGCGCGGGTAGTGCGACCACTCCAGGAAGGGCTTGATCAGGTATTACCTGACACAAAGAAAACGAAGAGGGCTGCTGCGGAAATATAAATCACTTTGCCAACAGCTGAGCTGATCACATTAGAGGAGTTGAAAGATCTGCTTGGTCATTGGGCAATGCTGGTCCATCGTGACCCAGCAAACAACTCTGCGTGATAAATGATGCATTAACCTCAGGCTGGGTTTTGGTAGTCTCGCAAATGGAAAAATTGGAATCCAGCCATTCCGATTCATGAACAGCAGTACGACTTACTTGTGTGTATGGGGGCAGTTTCACAGATTCTGCTCTTAATTGGGGAGTAATTGAAAAAGAGTGCTACTCTATTGTACGATCCTGTGAGAAACTAGAATACTTGCTATTGCGTCCACAAGGATTTCGACTGTACTGTGATCATAGGTACATCATCTTCTTATTCTCGCCGAACAAAGAACTGAAACCACATGTGCGGGAGAAATTACTACAAAGCTACTAGAGTACCGGTACTCAATTGAACATATTGAGGGGATTCACAATGTGTGGGCCGACCTCATTTCGAGATGGGGTGTTAAACCTCAGCCAACAGCGAGGATGTGTTCTGCCAAACGTTTTGCTCGGAAAAGGAGAAAGCGTCCTACCCAGCTTGTCGATGTTGGACCCACACCACTACGTTCACTTGACCAGGAAGGCTTTCGATGACCCCCAATCAAACAAATTGATGACATTGGCAGACTACAAGCTTTGCATAATGCATCGGCAGGTGCAAATCTTGGAGATGATGATCTATGGCGAAAAAGTAATGTGATTTGGATACCAACAGAAGAAAGTGAACTGATCCAGAGACTTTTGATTATTGCACATTGTAGACACCTCGGATATCGCGGGATTAATATGATGGAAATCACAATCGCCGGTTGTTCTGTATTTGTGGTTTGGGTGGACTCGTTCGTGCTTACTGCTCGAAGTGTCGACTTTGTCTGCATATGAATGGAGGGAAAATTATCCCTCGACCTTTTAGTGAAGAACACTACACTTTTGACCGCAACGCGACATTACACTGAGATTTGCTGACGATGGGAGATTCCTTTGGTACATCTCGCTATGTACTTGTTCCGAAAGATGAAGCTACACATTATGTGGAACCCGCGGTTTGTGACAGCCCTACTTTGGAGGTGGCAGCTACGGCTATTTTAGACTGATACAGCCGGTACGGTGTACCAGGTCATTGGATAAGCGACTCAAGATCGCACTTTACAAGCTAAATTATCGCTGAATTGAGCAAGCGTCTTAAAGGTCGCCAAGAATTCATCCTTGCCTACACGCCATGGAAATGGTTCTGTGGAGAGGGTAAATAGAGATATTTTGCAAGTGCTGAAGGCACTGGCTCTGGAATACAAAGTCAGCGTGCATGACTGGCCCACCTATTACCTCTATTACCGACAAACTTCAATCACTCTCCAGTACCGTCACTAGCCAACCGAGCCCCTATCGTGCTTTTCACTGGCTTACCGTACCCCAGTGTACTGGACACGGTATTTTTTCCTGAAGGGAAGGGACGGGTGGCTATGGTGACAATCAAACCGAGTACAGAGCAATATCTATCTAAGGAGTGCGATCATGGTTATGCACAAAACTGTCAAAGATGAACGCAGTCGCCAAGCTCAACGGTACAGAGCAAGACCACATCACGAGCAACAGGTGTATTTCTCGGTTGGAGATTACATGTTACGCTCACAGGCTGACAGGAAATTGCACGCTAACAACCTACGAGTGATATGGGTCGGTCCTTATCGCATAGTTGGGAGCGCGGACTATTATTTTACTGTGGAACATCTAGTCACTGGTCACAAGATGGATTTGCACCCATCATGTCTAAAACTGTATGCGGACAGCTCATTCCAGATTACAGAGGAGCTACTTGATCAAATCGCATCTAGGGGCACACTGCTAGCGGTAGAAGCCATTGTGGATCACAGAATCAGCTCTAACATGAAGCATACGAGGTAGAAATCAAGTGGTGGGGTCTCGAAACCATTGAGGATTCATGGGAGCCCTTGAAGACAATGAAAGAAGACATACCACGACTGTTGCTAGAGTACGCGCAAGACGCCGAGGATGGTATAATTCTAACCACCGTGACACAAGGCACTGATACCAAGTAGCCGCAGCATCTAAGTCACTGCAGGAGTGAAGCTATATAAGATTACTTTCAAAGTCGATGATCGATTTGAAAAAGACTACCGTATGTCGATCGAACGACAATGAACTGTCTGTCAGTATCGATGGGCAAGATGGATACGGTCATTGGTCATATGTATTACAAGTTCGAGTCGAATTCATTCCAAAGGGACTATAGATGGCGTTACAAAAAATTGCTCATGTGGATTGACTACAGTTGTGGAAACAGATAATTGGATTGGCTGTAAATGATTTGCTGCGAATCTTGCAGATGGTGACATGTCATACTTGAACACGTTGAAGTTGGCGGATCGTCTATCCTCTAAAAGTGACGAGACAAGATCGACAGCCGATCCTATTAATAATTGGAGTTGGGAAGCTTTGGAGGCAGTGTGGCCATAGCTAAATCTACAATCAAGCTGTTATAACTACGCCAACTACGCGGATGGAGCAACCATGGCTCCATCATACTTTCGATAATCCCATCAACGTCATGGATTCAGTACTCAACCGAATCGTGACATCAGCATTCAACCCAAGGTAACCCAGTTTATGACAATGGCAGAAGCAGCTAGAAGCAGCTCCGTCTGGACTGCCTCGATGGCAGGAGGGAGCACCGTGGATTAACCACCGCGGACTTGGGTAGATAGCTCCGTCTAGGATTTACCTGCTGGGTAACAATACAAGTCGGTCTTAACGGAAGTTCCATCTCCCAAATCGATGTTTAATACACCACAGCATCCATAAACGGTCAAAACTTCTCGAAATAGGATGAAATCTGTGGCCATTAGATTTTCATTCTCAGTTGTGGATCGATTGGTCGAATGCACATGTGCCAGAGATACACGATTTAAGTAATATCTACTAATCAAAGACCTTCGTGCGCAACGTGCACGTGAGAATACCATCAACAGCAACTGGTGGCAAGGGAAATCATGCCATCCAAACTTGTACCCATGAACTGAGAAGTTTTAAGAACCCCATAACCATTCACGCTACATACTCTCGGAAAGGATCTGATCCAAACGGAATCGAAAGGAGATGCCCATCTGAGAAATGGCTGAACTTCGTGCTGCCAGAGAGCAACATTTTCAGGAAATGCAAGACAGCACGCAGCCAATTCCAGCTTTTGAAGATTTGTTTCCAAACAGGTAACTCACGTTTCTTGATATGTTCTCTTCCCTTCTTCAGAACTGGTTATGTATTGTCTCATCTGTTCAGATAGAAACATTTCTATTTTGTTTCTATACAGGGTGTCCGTAACAATTTTAGGGGGTATCCGGAACATCTCCCAGTCCTACTAGCATGCAGCAGACCAGTCGCGAAGATGACTTTGACGATCTTATATGAGCAGTAGTCACTAACGAGGTAACTACTTCACCTGGCGCAGCTTCTACTTGTGAGTAGGAATGTCAAAAGCTTTATTCGTAGCTTAGCAAATTCCACAATGAAAATGTGGTTTGCATTCTGCGCAAGGCGAATCCGAAGATTATCCGACGACCAGTCTCAACTTTGAGGTCCGTCACATATATAGAAGTCACTCACATGTTCACCCGTTTCTCATACTCTCTTCTCGACTTCAAATCCACTCGCCATCCCTAAATCATCAATAGCCATTCACTATCTGTAGCAGACGAATATACATCACATCATGTCTTGCTGCCCTTAACCTCAGGTCCCAATTACCCCCTTATGTGCTTTGATCTGGACTTGATACTCCAGAACACTCGCATCATGTTTCTTCATACCACATTGTGGCGCTCACTTACGATGACCTTCTTCCTCCGTTTCTCTAGCCTTCTTCTTGACTGGCGGTTGTCCCTCTCGTTGACTGATGATATTCTCTTTAGTTGCGGTGTCACCGAGTTCACACACCCTAGCGTCTCTCGGTGTTGCCTAAATGCCTCGCTAGGCAAAGGCTTCATCATCGTGTCCGCAACATTAGCTTTTGTTGCTATTGGCCCGATCTTCATGTTTCTTTCCGCAACATACTCGCCTATTCTTGAGGTATTTGATTCTGAGTTGTTTTGTCCATCGGTGTTTTCGGCATGTTTATCTAATTCTCGAGCACTGCTCGCAAAACATATTTGGGTTCTCTCTCGGAAGCTCCATCTCATCTACCCGTTGTTCAAGCCACTCAGTACCATGCAGCCCTGTGTTAGCTGCAATCAACTCCGCCTCACTCGCACTCTCTGGCAATGATCCTTGCTTCCAACTCTTTGTTGATATCAATTGACCATTGCAGAATACTGTAAATCCGCTGACCGACTTAAAACCCTCAACATCTGTTGCGTAACTAGCATCAGTGTAAACCTCGATCTGAAGCTTTTCATATTTCCTAGCTTCTGTCAAATCAAAGGGCAACCCCATCTCTTGAGTTCCTTTAATATATCGCAGAACTCTCTTCGCGGCCTACCAATCAGCCACACTGAACTTCTCCAGGAACGTAGTCAGAATCCTGAGGGTCGTCGCGAGATCCAGTCTCCTACCATTTACTAATTACTACAAGCAACCCAGTAGACTTCGATAAGGCAGGTTTCTAATTTTCTTCTGTTCATCCTCGTCAGCCTTCTTCATTTTCACTGCATCCGTACACATCGGTATCTTTACAGACTACTCTTCACTCATTCGAAACGCTTGCAGCATATCTTGTACATACTTCGTGGCAATTTCCATTTCCGAGTTTCTTAATTTTGAACTGCTTATTCAACTTAGAAGCAAAATGATCCACATTTTGGGTCAGTCCGATAATCAGAATATCGTCCACATAGACTGGTACAAACACAATGCGATCATCTCCTTTAATCCTGTAAAGTCCGGTATACTTAATACTACGATGGAACCCTGGGGACACCAGTGCCTTGTTCAGAGTGTTATTCTAGTTCATTGGCAACTGGAGTAGCTCATAAATGCTCTTTAACATAAGGCAAACATAACTTTGTAACCACGCTTTATATGTTCCTCTGGCTGCTCCATATTGATTGCCCTATCAGTAGGAGCGCCAAGAAAGACAATCATGAAAAATCATACTGCTTTGCCACTAAATGATGCATGTCTGCATACAGCAGCACAAACCGCAATATTTCAAATCTAATCACTGGGGTAAACGTCTAGTCATAGTCCAGCTTCCAGATTTGCAAATATCCCAGCAACACCAACTTCGCTTTGAGTCGCAAAAAATTGATGCTCATTCTCTTTTAGAACCCAAGTCCACTTATTTTTCAGGACATGAGCATTTTTCGGTCTAGGTACTAAGACCCAAGTGTTGTTCTTCAGTTGTGCCAGGAATTCATCTTTTGTAGCTTCAAGCCATTCAGCACATTGAGGCGTGGTCATAATTTGATTCCATGTCAACGGCACTTATACCCCACCCATTGAGATAGCCGAAGTTGATGAACTAAACATACTCGCCACAAAATTATTTAAACGCTCTGGCTTCTTCCTTGTGCACTGCGAACGTCGAGGCTGATTTCCTTCCACTGGTAAATGACGCTTATTCGTCGCGATAGGCTTCTTTTCTTCAGCAAGCACTCAATGCGACTTGGATTCCCCCTTTGAGCTTGACGACTGCTCATTCTTGTTCAAATCACGAGCAGCATGTTCTAAACCCTCTTTCACGGGCTTCTTCATTCGTCTCGTTTTCGTACTTCTAAAACTGGTAATGAAACAAATGGCAACCGGGTGCTGTCAACATCACATCAGGTCGACGTCTTAACCGATAAACTGTGTTCAATAACGTATTCACATACTGATAAGCCACTGTTGTCTGTTCATAGAATTTGATGTTCTCGGCTCGGTGCTCACAAATCACTCCTGTTGTCAAATCCAATAGACGATAATCTTTCATCTTGCTTGCATATCCGACAGTTATAGCAAGAACTCCCCTCCTCGACAATTTTTGGTCACGATACACTTTGTCCACGAATTTCAGTGCAAGACTTCCAAATGGTCTCAAATGTACGCCGGGCTTCGTCCCAAAAACGTACTCGTGCGATGTTATCTTATCATAACTACCCTTGTTACTTGTTCGATTGGCTGCCTCAATCACGTAAGCAGAAGCTTCTCCCCACAACAATTGAGGAAGGTCACTACTATACAAGTCTGAACGTACTTTGTTCACGAGAAAATTATGAGCCTTCTCGATCAAGAACAATTCTTCAGGAGTATGAGCATGAGCAAATATATGGATCGACCCACCGGTACAAGTCGCAGCTACGGCATTCTTTGTAAATTCTGAACTTGATCCGAGGGAACAACTCTCGCCACGTTCTGGTATTTTCCTTTACATGGTCACGAAATTCAATTAGTTTTGTGTTGTTTCGTCCGTCGTATGCTGCATGTAGATTCATTCGTATCTTGAGCATTTATCTAACAAATTTAGGTACGCTGTATGTCCTTCCGTAGTCGGTACCTCTAAAAAGCTTAAGTCCATTACGATTTTGGTAGATGGGACACTCGTTCACTGCGACGACGTACTGCGGAACGACATGCGCTTCATTTTTGCCATCTTGCAATTATAGCACCGCGACTTAGAGTTTAGTTCAGATTTCGATAGCTCTAACCCCTTCGCTAACTTTTCAGCAGCCATCGTTTTGATCGCCTGCCCATTTGCATGAGTCAGACGAAGATGCCACAGCCGCAGGGTATTCTTTGCTTGATGAGATGTCTGTAAAACTGTCATTGCTGGAGCGGTATGCGGAACTTCTACCGTAGATTGATAGAGCCCATCAACTATTTGAAATTTTAATATCTATTTCTTCATTGGGTTTGTTGGAGTCACCTCCTTTTAATCTCTGCTTATCGGACCACAAAAACCAAGTTCTTGATACAACAACTGTTGCGACAATAGGTTTGTTGCGGCATCCACGAAAACCGCGTCAACGGTAATCTGAATGCGCTCTTCACTTGCTGCATCAACGGTCACGAACTTCACAAGTCCATACGACTCAGTTTTCTTTACGGTTTTGTCAAACCATTTCATCTTCAGTTCACAATCACTAGATTGCGATTCAAAAGCATCTCAGGATCCGCAAATATGCCCTCGAAAACATTGTCCAAAATGATAGCTATATGAAATCCGATTTTCATTTCCGACTTGAAACACGGATTGACAAAGCAAGGTTCACGATCTTCTTGCAGTACTTCGATCACATTCACAGGTGTTTCATTGTTTCTACCTTGGTTTGGATTGTAGTAACCAACAACGTCATCGTGTGTACCATCATCACTCTTCCTATCTTGAGCGCATGACTTATCTTTGTTCCGTTGTCCTCCTTGTTGTTGATTTTTTTTCGGACTACGGCACTCTCGAGCTTAATTTTCACACTTCTCTCAGTTTCAGCATTGAATCTCCTTGCGGCGCTTATTTTGCTGCCCACTACGTCCACCACCATTACCACGTCGCTTCTTCTTCCTTTGTGAAAACAGAGTTTTCTTCTCACCGGACAACTGTGATCCAGAAGGTGTTATTCAACCAACTGCAGCGGCACTACCCCTTTTCCGAGCTCTTGCTTCTGCAACCGATTTGGCCTGCTTCATTTGCTCCTCACGACTAGTGAGTTTAATCTTCACTTGCTGTAACGTGTAGTCATCGAGATTGTCGAATGTCTCCACCGTACTTCCGTACATATCTTCCAATCCCGTTATCAGAGCCGTCATTGCGTCATGATCAGAGTCATTCATCAGCGTTAATTCTTGCCTTATTGCTTCCACATACGTGTACTTGTGAATCTCGTACTCTGGGAACCCAAGGAGTCTGGCAAGACGCACGCTTGGTCGAACTGGGATACTGCACCAGAACTCCGTAAATACTCCAGGTATTCTCGCCATTCTCGGGATCCTCAGCCGTTGGTAGATCGTCCACAATCAACTCTGCGTATGACTTCCGTGCCAGCACGGATGGATGTTTGGGCCGCGTAATAACCTTGTTCCCCAGAGACCCACTGGAACCTTGAGGCGCAAAGGCGTTTTTCTTGGTCGCCTTGCGACGTTGCTTCTTGGGCTTCGGGTTGGAACCCTGAGATCTCTCCTTGGAGTCAGAACGGGGACGCTTGGCGGGGTTTGGATTCCAGAGTTTCTTTGGGTTCGACGCCGTCGTCGTTCTCAGCGCCGTCATCTTCGTCCAGAATCTCAGGGGCGACTTCTTCATCCTCCTCCTCGGAGCTGATGCTGGAGGCACTCTCTTCTGGCTCCTGGGCTGGGGGCTGATACTCTGGGTCATTCTCGACGTCATCCACCGTAGAGCCTGCATCTTCGTCAGGGTACACCACGTGGTCATCGAGGTTTCCCCAGGGTGCCGGAACGTCACCGCGTCGGAGCTGCCGATCCAAACGTTCGTCGGCCATCTCATAGTAGGCTTCAGGGACGTACTTGCTCCAGGGAGTCCTGTCAAGACGACGCCAGTACATCATGCTGACAAGCATATTAACCAACTGTGGCTGCCGGAAGTGTCCGTGAGCCGCTCGATCACTGCCAATCCACTCCATAGCGGTGTCGTACTTGAGACCCGCGAGAATAGCATGACGTACGTCCGGACGAACTTCCTTCCAGACGACACCACCAGGTAGCATCGAGTGAGCGGCCTCCTTAGAGACCACAGTTTTCTCGCCAGCACGACGTACCGAGTCACGACCAGACTGATGATCCTTGGGGCGACGCTGGACTTTGCGAACTTTGGAGGCCGCGGGTTGCAGCAGCTTGCCCGACGTCTTGGAATCCGGGGATTGTTTGGACTTGAAGTGCTTCGTGGAAATCTGGGACTCCTTAGAACCCTGAGTTTCGTTACCGGCACCTGAGCCACTCTGAGAACTGCTGCCAGGACCCGTAAGATCCAACACTTCGGGGCGATTGGTGGAATCAGACCCTGAGGATGGGGGCATACGCTGGCTCTTTTCGGTATACGGAGCCACCACAGCTTTGCGCTTGTCCATGGCTACCACATTCACGACTGTGTCCCAGGACTCCGGAGGTTTCGTGTCCTTAACACAGAGCTTGAAGAGGTCATGGAGACGCTCCCAATTTCCTGTGAAGTCAGTGTGCTCCTGCAAGAAATCAGAGAATTTCCAGGGATCCACAGTGGCAGATTCGAGACGCAACTTCAGGATTCGGACCTGTGCCTCGGAGTCGGCGAGACGTACCTTGAGTTGAGTTCTCTCAGATTCCAGGAAATCAATCTCGTCCTGGTACCGAGTCTTCTGCTCCTGCAGCGCGATCGTGTGCTCAGCCTCAGCAGACTCCAACTTGCCCAGAGCCTCCTGAACCTCCAGAAACCAGTAGTCGCAGGTGAATTTCCAAGCGCGCTTCAACTCTTTGTTCTTGCGACGAACGTCGACTGCCTGTTGAATGGTAGTAGGTCTTTGCTGAGTGACGGCCAGAGAACGCATGCTCTTGTACGCCCCGAGGACTTGGCGCAAATAACCAGTTGTCTTGAACACGCGCTCTGCAAACCGTGTACTGTTGAAATGGCGCATGAGCGAAGCCATCTCACGTCGAACTCCAATGGAATTCAGAGTGTTGTCCAGATCGTACGACGAAAGAGGTGAGCACCATGGGATTAGAACATCGACCCCGATCTTTGCGCCACAAATCTCCTTCAGTTCCTGGTGATCGTCGTCTGGGAGCTCCTCGAAGACGATGAGTGGAGTTGCGCCGCCATAGCCTTCCATGGCACCGGGTCATTCACAATGCCCGGAACTCCCACGAGGTACGCATTGGTCTTGAGATCCGGAAGGGGCGGCAGTTTCCAGTGCGGAGGACACTCTGGAACCAGAAAGTCAGGAGGATCGACCTCTTCCTGCCGAAACATACCCGCGAAAATGAGACCCCTGACATCCTCCAGTGTCGCGTGTCGCGGTGTCTTGAACTCAGGGGCGTCTTCCTGGTTCACGTCCGGAGCCTTGGATTTAAGATTCGGGTCGCCATCTGAAGTGTCAGCTAAAGCTTTACTATCAGCCTCGCACATGTTGGTGCCAGAAGACTTGCTTGCGCCACCAGGGAGTGGGACTTGCCTAACTTCCTTCCCCCCGGACTCGTCCATCAGAGTGTCACTAGGCGGCGCCTCTTGAGAGTCGGCCGCTGGTTTGCTATCGGCGACTACCTGGGGGGATGTAGTGCTGGAGGGCGCCGTGCCTTGAGCCGACGTCGATGTTTGTTTGCTGTCCTTAGGCGGATAACTCCCCATGTTGATGATTTGTGAAATGGAGATATGACCTCGCGTTGCCCGTTGGAGATTTTGTGCTTGAGAAGAGAACCTTGAAGATAGGTCCCGACCAACCGTTGGGGAGACAGGGTGCCGGCGAAGTGTGTGAAATCCAGGGAGCCTACGGAGTGCAACGGTCGTGTTGATGTTAACGGCGGCTGGCGCTCTGTGTTTTCGTGGCCTGGCCATGGTTCACCAGTTCGGAGCGATTTCCTCTTTTATGGACCCGGACCAGGAGGGGTGGTTGACACGAGGCGGTTTCCAGAAAATTGCCGACGATGTGCCGTCACCTCTGTGACTTGGATTCTGTATTGGACTGTGATTGGTGGATGACTTTGATGTGGCGCGTCTATGCCCATGTGACACGGATGGCGATTGTGGGAAGTTTATGGACCCGGACCAAGAGGGGTGGTTGACACGAGGCGGTTTCCAGAAAATTGCCGACGATGTGCCGTCACCTCTGTGACTTGGATTCTGTATTGGACTGTGATTGATGGATGACTTTGATGTGGCGCGTCTATGCCCATGTGACACGGATGGCGATTGTGGGAAGTTTATGGACCCGGACCAAGAGGGGTGGTTGACACGAGGCGGTTTCCAGAAAATTGCCGACGATGTGCCGTCACCTCTGTGACTTGGATTCTGTATTGGACTGTGATTGATGGATGACTTTGATGTGGCGCGTCTATGCCCATGTGACACGGATGGCGATTGTGGGAAGAAAGTGATGCTATGGGATGAATCCAGTACTTGACCGCAGATGGGCCCAATTGGTTGGAAGTGTGATTCCTGGGAGTGCACACACTAGGGGTGCAAAGAACACTCAGTCCAGCCGCGGACTTTCCCTTACGATGAGTGCCTAAAGTCTGGCGGGAAGTGTTTCTGGCGAACGTATCCCAGAGTACACCTCATCTTGCTGTGGAACAAAGTAACAACAAAGGACCATATTACCCTGATAAATCAACCACTACCACCGTGATCATGCGCAGGAGGCCGCTAAACCCGTTAAGTGCTTGGATTTATGGAGATATATGTGAGTCTGTGCACAGCAGACCTTATATCCAGAGTACCGCATGATTTCCCAGAGTTCACCCCTCTGAGTACGGGCGACCCAGAGTTCAAGATGAATCTCTGGGTTTGGATCACGAATCCAGACTCTAAATACCAAAATCAAGTGCCTCCCAAGCCAATATCCAAAGATCGCCATAAACCCCCAATGACCCCCAGAGTTTCACAGGAATTTCAGAGATGACCCTGAGTATCACGTGATTCTCTGGATTTCGAGTCAATCCGAAGCCAGTCTGCGATCAAATGATGTGTGATATTGAAGAATCAGTACAGATGTGCAGACTGGACACTTTCAAAGAATCGAGAGGGAATCCCGTGTCATACTAGACCAAGACCCGCATTTGGCACTTTCGAAGCCTGACAACAATGGAATCGCAAGCGATCGCAAGTTTGGACCGCTGAACCCAAGGTATACTCAAGACAAGATATTTGACCTCAAGCATAGTGAACAGAAGATACTTGCCCAAAGAAGAATGCAAAAGAGATAGAGAAAAAGAAGTAGCTGATAAAAGACAAACAGAGTTCAATTTTCCCTGTACTGCGCAAGTGACTTCGGCCAAGCCTGCCGATGGCAATTCCGGAGGACCCGAGACTACGACCGCGGGACGCTAAGGGCACATCAACGGTGAAGGACGACCGTCTGTGTGGACTTCATCAAACTCAAGTCCAGTTAGGTGGGGACCAGTGACGGCCTTGAGCTTCCTGGAGTGATCCATCTATTCCATATCCTAGTTGGGTCACTTGTTGTACTCGTGGTAGCCCATTTCATATTCTCGAAGGGTATTCTGGGGTGCTAGGTAGTCGCCTCCAGGATTTTGTATTGACTGCTTGTGTGAAGGGAAGGTTATTGATAGTGATTGTATTTTCCTCCTGTATTGGAGGTGGTGCGCGTTTGTGTGAGTCTCAGGGGAGCTAGGCCCCTGAATTTAGGACTCGAGTGAGCCTAGTGTAGGTGTGACCCACCGTCCGAGGGTCCAAAAGAATAAGTGACGGCTAGTTGTAGTGTTTGTATACTCTGCATTTGTTGGTTTTTATCAAGCTGAGAGGGCATTCGGGTAAGGTGTCTTCTAAGTTCCAAGTCCCGGAGTTGACTGAAATCCTGGACCCTGAATCTGCGATATTCTGGGCTTCGGGTGACCTGACTCTCTGGGTTTGCCTTTGGTGTGGAGGTACGTTCTGGATTAGACGTGCACTCCTGCACTTCTTCAAGGCTACACTTACAATCGGTGGAGTGCCGTTCCGTCGAAGACAAACGAGCCGACAGGGATTACACGAGGTACCCACGCCAACCAAGGAGAGAGATTCTCTGGGTTTAAAGCTTCTCGGCTGCGAAACTCTGGATCTATCCCCTTGCTGTTGACTCTCAAGTCGATTCTCTGGGTCTATACCCTGATGAACATCTTGGGCTGCGCTATACAAACCCCCTGAGCGATAAAGGTTTCATCGGCCTCGCCACAGAGCAATTTTCGGAAGGTAATTTCTGAGATTCGATCCATGGAGCTGGCACATAAGTTCAACTACCCCAGCTCTGGATATCAGCTGAAGCCTATCACCGGATTCAAGATATACCTCTATCAGCGAGATCACGCACTTAACAACAATGAGGTTGTTATCCCTAAGATCATTCGCGATAATAAGAGTGTCATCAACTTCCCTAAGACCAACAGCAAGTGTGTGTTCCACTGCATTGCCTATCACAAGCGGGGTTTAAGCTTCTTTCCACTACAAAAAAGGATGGAATTCTCTACCTGCTAAAAACAGATTACTGTCTATACATGTTTTTCTCAAAACGGATGAATTCCTGCACTAGTTTAAATGCAATGTAGTTTCACACACCGTTTCACACACCATAGGACGCATGACATAATTTTTATGGTTCTATCCTTATAGTACGATCTTTAGCAGACGACAACTGGGCTAACAAGACACGACTGCATTCCAATTTGATCTTTCCTCATACAAAGGAGGAGTATACCATCAGTGCACTACATTCTGTTGAAATATACATCTGCGAACTTACGGATCTGGTTTCAAACAGAATGTTCGGGCTTACTGTCACAGGCAAGATTCCACTTGGCCTACGTGCTAATACAAACACAAATCGTGCCGACCAGATTATTTCCCTTGAGCAGCATTTGTTGTTACACACTAATCGTTAATACTAAAGTGGCGGATTCCATCCAAAGATTAGTTTGGTTGGTTTCCATGCTTTTTACATAGGAAGTAAGCCTCACCCCACAAGCGGGAGGACTCCAAGGAGGATCCCTGCAAAATTCAAGCGTTGTGTTCAAGCAGTACTGCGCGTTTAAGGATATCAGCTTCACGCTGTCTCTTTGTCGCAACTTCAAGCCCATTGACATTCTTCAGTTCGACGACCTTGAAGACTGCTTCAAACTAAATATCAATGTCTATACTATGGATATTAAAGTCTGGGAACGTTGAATGCATTCGTCGTTCGGAAAAAGAGTACGTCTCAGTCAACATTCTTTCCCATGAAAATCACGCGCTATACATCACGAACAACGACATGCTTCAACGCAAGTATCAATGTAAGAAGCGTAATGTGGTGTTTGTCAGCTTGCCAAGCTCCGCAATCACACCAAAAATCAGTGCGAGCTCGTCAACATTGAGTCAGCTATTTCTGATGTATCCCGAGAGTCGCGAGCTTTATTTGGCGAGTTTCTTGAGCTAAGCATATTCCAATTCTCAAACTTCGGTCTTGGCTATAACTACGAAGAGCTGTTGAGTCTCCAACACTAGAAGAAACGGCCACAAGTACGTAACTGGTGGTGGTTATGTCTTTTCCTTGTTGGAAGCATCGATGAAAACATTCGCTATTGCTTTAAATCAATACAATATCGCAATGTCCGCTGAAAGATCAGTACCAACCCATGGCAAGTTTTGCGAACTACTTACAGCTCCGCTCCAAGGGAGATAAGGAAGACGGCGGATCAGAGGTAAAAAGGGACTAGGTGGCTGAACAGCTTAGTTTCGTATCTCTATACTATCATGCGTTGTGTAAAAGACTGGAAGATAAGAACGGTGTTATTTAGTCCGAGGTATGGTTGATGGAATTGCAGAGTTTATAAGCAATATTCAAGCGATTAAAATTGAGATGGACGGCGACCAAAACACAAAGAGACCTTTGACGACCATGGATATCATCAAACGTTAATAATCTGACGTTAGTAGCAATTTACTGCAACAACATACCAAAAGGCTCAGAGATGCTCTGGGTATTTCGGCTGCCGCAGACGTCTGGAGCTAAAGTGCGCACCTCATCTACCGCTATCAACAGGGTAGTTCGTTTCGAGTAGGTTAGACAGCTTGGTTGTTGACGCTGCTTGGGAAGAACTGGATACCAGACTGGAACATAAGGCCCTAACAACGTTCACACTCGGGTAGGCATCCATATCACCTGGTACGCACACGGTAGAAGGTAATATCAGCCACTTAAAAACGGTCAAAAGCGATCAGCGAAGAGCTCTACAGAACTATACATTAGAGAGCTAGTGGAAAGCTAGACAGTACTTTGATCTTATTGTGTTAGCCAACAGTAACTATGCGTAATATGGGATCTGGAGCCACCCCATACATTTCTATAGACACTGCCTAATTTGGCTTTTCCGGGAGCACCTATATTTACCCAAGTAGGTAGGCTCCACATCATCTTTTTCAGAGGCCTGGACATGAAGATGGTCGACGTTAGTAACTATGTGCCAGCTGACACCAGCTATGACAAGTATCATACGACTTATCTAGGCGGGTGCAAACGTGATGACAAGATTCGATGTATCTGCGGTCTTGGTAAAGGTATTTTCCGGTACGAGCACATCACCGCTTTCAATGTGTTAAACCAGACCACTATCCCACCTAATTCAGCTTTTGACAGCAACCTTCGTGGAACAAGCATCACCGATGATAACTACAAGCGCGTACAGTTTGTTTGGGGGAAAGCATTTTTCTATGTCGTGGTCGGCTATTTTCTGAGTCAGTAGGCTTTATTGTAGTACATAGTTCTATTATGTGCAGCATCTTCTATGTCAGGCAATAGTGGCAGCATTTCATACATGGACACAATGCGTTGTAATATCATTTAGAGAATATTGCTGAACAATACAAAATGACGTGATTGTTCGTATCAAGTATGGTCCCTTGGCCCGATACTTGACCAAGCTACCTCATTTGTAAATTTGCATCAAGATGCGCCCTCTGATGCGACTGAAGATCTCTATCGACAACGCTGTCAACTTCATAGACAGAATGAGGCATCAATTGGTAATCGCGGAGCGCCTTGTCGCAATACAAGTACGACGTTTACAATCGCTCCACGACAACACACTAAATCGCCTAGACGGCGAAAGGCTGTACATGCGGCATCTGAATCTGATAACTTCGCTATATTCAGAGAATCAGGAGCAAGCACGTTATCTTTAGAACAGTCCGACGTTGACGAAGATTTGGATCAATCACACAACGATGTGTACTATTACTCATGCAGCGAGGATTCCGGACAAGCCGACAACGACGATTATGCGAGCGAATCAGAAGAGAGCCAACGCAATTTCGACGAACCAAACTACATCCCTTCGCCGAACAACACCACGGACGATTCAACGATCGCCTATTGAGAGTGGCTGCACTTTCCTAATGTACAGACTGATGTTCTTGGACGGTTCCGAGAAAAATCCTGTGGACTTGACTTATGATAGCGATGAAGTTACATTTTAGACCGTGTTCGGCGAGATCGTGATTTTAGAGAATAGCAATTTTTCTCGTGCTCGCTCAAAACGATGCGTCATTTTGAGTATCCAGCAAATGTGATTTTGTTGATGGTCGTTTAGTTGTTAAAATGTTATTTCAGATATTTTTGTGCAGTCAATTACAAACACTTCAAGAAACATTTTTCGGGGGTATGTGTCAACCCTTCACCTCGCAAGCGCTGATCATCACACCAACTGCTGATTTTTTGCGACCCATGACCGCTAGGTCTCTCCGTCGCAGCTCCTAACCTACCTCTGGGGTAGAACAGACGAATCTTTAAAGTGGTAATACATCCAACTAACATTCTTCATCTGGCAGCTGGAGAGATAACCGCTTACTAATTATTAAACCCAGGACATTTGAAGACCATGGTAATCGACACAGTTCTTACGTTTTTGTGTATTATGGCTTTTTGTTTGAGATCAGGCCGTATCACGCGAAAGGAAGCTCTCGAGAAAGTGAGCAAAAAGCTTGGTTTGTCTACTGCTGATGGTGGGCGTTTCTTCGAGCCAATTCATGCATCACCCAATCATTTTCTTGTCTCAGACAACTTTCGTATGGATTCAGAAACGCTTGACGCTCTGTTCGGTGTCACATCAGCATATCTGTTAAGGACAAGCGAGAAGTTCTTGCTGTTGCTTTTAATTGGATCGGAACAGCAGCCACATGCCGGGCTCAAGAGGTGCTATTTGACTTGGCACATTCAACGGTGCATAAGTACCGTCTTGATGGCGTATATGCTATCGTGAGGCTCTGAATGTTCTTACCGTCTTGCCAACGTCTGTTCCAAGAGAATTTTATTCAACGCTTCCCCTACTTTGATCAAGCAGTTTGTGCCTTCGATGAAACTCACTTTCGTGTTATGGTACCGAATGAAGACGGGAAACGATTCCGGAATCACAAGGGTTACGCCACAATAAATGCTTTCATTGCATGTGATTGGAATATGAATGTGTGCTTTGCCTACGTAGGCGCAGAAGGTAGTGCTCATGATTCGATGGTATTACAATGGAGTGAACTACTAGGTAGAGTTCAAGAAATGTGTATGTACTGGCAGATGCTGGTTATGGACTAAGTCGCAAGGTTTTAACACCTTATCGGAGCGTGCTTTATCATCTCAAAGAATGGTCGAAATCTTCTGTCAGGCCTCGAAATGGAAAGGAACTGTACAATCTTCGCCACGCAAAGGCGCGGAATATTGTTGAACATGTAATTGGTGATCACAAATGCAGATTCAAAGTTCATCGGCCGTGCATGGACTACGAGTTCGCGAACATTCAAGTTGTGATCTTTGCGTACTTGTGCGTGCACAATTTTATTCGTAACTTTGATGAGTCAGAATTGGGTGAAGATTTTAGCGAAACAGCTCGAGAGCGAAGAAGTGATCAAGCTCCTGGTGACGTTCATGACATCATAAACTTTGATTTTCAAGACGGAACAACTTGGCGAGACTCGATGAGCGATACAACGTGTATAGAGTGTCAGGAGTTCAGGATGCATAACAGCGAAGTTATGTCTGACGATGAGCTTGTCAGTGACGTGGACAGCGAGGGAGATGCATCAGTGATGATTCCTCGGATATTTCTTCTCAAAGCTGCTGCAGTGGAGAAAGTGGTAATCAAATGGGCAGTGATGATGCCATGGAGAGGACTAGCAATGAAGAAAATAATTGTGAATTGGAGACAGCTTCGAGTAGAACAAATTGATGTTACCGCAAAAATGATCGATAGATCTCAATATTATTATTGATTCACGTAAACTAATGCATGGTTCTTCGACTTCCGTCTTTAGGACCTCGTAGTTACTGGTGAGTTTTGTTCTGGGTTTTGTTGCTGCTGGAAGGGCTCGTGAGAGAAGATGCTGACGATATTGTGGTGGTTACCCGCGGTGGTGTATCACTCTACACCAGTTCTTGAAATTCAGACGCGTCACTGTCGCGGTCTTGCTCGTTTGCGCTGCTTCTGGTCTGGTCCTGCATTTGTGCGTTCATGTTCATTTTCATGTAGGCCTTCGTCGTCTTCATCAACGGCATAAACGCCTCCGTAACGTCATCATAGCCTTTGTGTTTCTTCGTACGCTTGTTACTTTGTAGCGCACCTCCCTGGATACGTTTGATCTTCTCAACTCGCTGTCGAATATTGTCAAAAGCCTTGCTACTACTTGGAGGATCTTCCGAATCGGCTACATGGGCGGATGTCGCTGGGATGTTGCAGATAGACTCCGATACAGCTTGAGTATCGGCATGGGCTTCGATACCTTTCTGTGGGTTAGGGTGGCCACTAACGCAGTCATGGTGGTCGCGTAGCAACCTGTGGCATGCGTGTCTCCTGCAATACTGCTAATCATTATTACAATTCCAAAAAATCATTTAAGCTTCGTATCAGCAATTAGAGCACACACTGTCGCGTGTAAAAAAACCATGTACACGAATGGTTGCGATCTTTGCTCGCTGCTTCGACCTCGATTGCATCAATTGATTCCATACGTCGTCGTCCAACATTGGCTTACCTACTCCCCAACGTCACTCAAATTGGAGATGTACCTGTACAGGTCGTACGTCTGCATCAGTCGTGCGTCCTTGGACTTGCACTGACCTTTGTCATAATCAGATGAATAACAAGAAGGGGGGTTTGTCAAGCTGTAACAAATGCATACTCAGAGCAGTAATTACCTTTATCAAAGGACCAGTGCTGGGTAACATTCAAATTGGCTACCAGCGTGTTCCACGCCTTGCTTTTAATACCTTTATCGGTCGACAGTGACCGATCATTGCGTGCAGCGAGATACTTGTCAAGTAGATAGAACTCAGTAGTCTTGTCCAAAGCAGCTCGTGTTGTACCGGACATGGTGTGGGTTCTCGTGCTTTTTGTTGCCAGACGTTCAAACAGGAAATGAGGAAACCCTTCCTTTCACTCTAGTAAGGGGAAATGTTTGTGTATTATGACACTTCAGTTACTGGCACACTCAAGAAAATGACCATCGCGAAATAGTGCTTAAAAACAGGGCCCTCCTGTATTTTGAAATCGCGGTCAAAATGTCATTTCGAGGCCAAAATGACGTTTCATATTTTTCATATTCTTTGGCGCGACAGCGCTCAGAAATGCGATTATCGTCTCAAAATAGCAATTTCCGGTCTCGTCGAACACGGCCTTAGTTAGTTTGAAGAGTATCATTGTTTCTGAATACATTCTGTTTTCTGGCCCTTCAGTAGTACTTTCTGAACTGTAATATTGGAATAGCATTATCCAGCATGTCTACGTTTGTAACTATTCCATTCACACTACTATGAAAATTCGTTTCGTGACGCAATCAGCGTCTGTCTCGATATCAAAATATAGTCTGTCACACTGCTATTGTTACCGTTTGTCAAAGCAATACGAAATCGAGCCTAGATGTCTGCCTCTAGACACTTCACTTTGCATTTTGCGATCGAATGCACACGCCACTAGAACTCTACAAACCATGTCGTCTGGTCCAAGGTTTTAACACTGAGGCCACTAGAGGAGCAAACCATGGAGACCCACACTAGTGGACGCTTGTCGGGACCTCCGTCATCAACCTCACTATCTCCGTCCTCGAGTTGAAGCGATGACTTCTCAGGGATGATAACCCATCGCCACTCAGGTACCATCCCTCGTCGCCGGTAGCGAAGTGTACACAGCGAGGAAATGACATTCGAAGTAGACGACGATGATAAGCAACTAAACCGTTACGCTAGCGACAACGAGGGCAGCTATAATTATGAATGCTAGGGCAGAGGTCCACGGAGGGAGATGGATTGGGATGGCAAGTTCTTGGTGTAACTGACGGAACCTACAAGTTACATTTTGGGGATGGACGCTAGTATCATTTGGTACTTGTGGTATTTGTGGCGAAGTGGTTCTGCGAAATCGCAAGATCGCAGGTGTCCTCTTGCACACTGAACTACCGGCTAACGGAGGGGGTACTCCGATCTTCCGTGAAGTTACTTGATCTCACCTTGTGTACCCGTCGGTGGGACTAGATCGCTCCTCGGGTGATCTCGATAGACGCGCTTGTTGCTGATCTTGCTGTCTGACAGGACAGCGGGGGAGGTGGCAGCAGCGGGGATACTTCTACTCGCTGCGCCGTGCAGTTATCGAGCTTCAATCTGAGGTGTCTTGGGTTGATCTTGATCCAAAACAGTGTCGATCTTAGCTCGGTGGTGGTCTTGCGGTCGGTGTGTGACCTTTATCCAATAGTTCCAATACGTGCTTGCCGCTTCCTATAGCGGGGTCTTGAGATTTGAGGGTTGACGAACGTCCAGCCAAGCAATCTGGGCGTAGGGTTTCTACTTAGTGTTGATCTTGGTCCTGCGTGACGTCGGAAGGACCAATCTTGTATATCCCTACCCGGACTAGCGCAGATGAAGGAAGACTTGTGTAGTAGAAGGTAAAAACAACTCTGAATTAATGGTTAATATCCTATGCTTCCCATCTGTGGCTATCCGTAATGTACTGGCTCCATAATACCTATAATAAAACTAAAATCAATATTACCTGCCAAGGTCGATATCGCCTGGGTACAATCGTCTTGGGAGGGGATGATGGCGGACGCATTCATTTGGACATTATAGTGCGTGTCACTATATCGAGGATCACCATAGAGAGGGATTGCTCTTGATCTCGATTGACGGGACGAGATCGAAGTCGGAAAACTTCTTATCCGTTCCACCACATGTAGTTACACGGTATTTCAAAAGTATCAGCAAAAGTTCTATTCGATGGCATTTATGTTTGTACGAACCGAAACAACTTTTGCTTATGCCCGCCTTTTCACCGTGTGCAAGGACTGTTGTCTTGAGGTTTCGGGGGCAATCTGGAGGTTCAACATGGGGCATTGGATCACTCTGATGCTATTGTAGATGCGTTTCTCCAGGTATGGCCACAAATTAAATTCCTGAATTGCTGGCCTTACCTGTTTCGCAAGGCGTGTGGCAGAAAGGTCCTTTTGGTAAGCAAAGAAGATACAGCGATGTAATTCAACCCCGCCTTTGAATGGCTGAGTGAGATCAGGTCCGTGGCGCAATTCGACGCTTTGTCCGAGCTTGTAGTACCGAATAGGCCTGCGATAGTGGAGACAGAATATACCCAGTGGTTGAGGAAGAATATCAGGTAGAACTATGGGATATTTGGTTCTGTTCTGCAAGTGATACACCCGATGTGGTACCTAACCAAAACCCGATCGAGTCTCACCACCGCACAATAAAAGCAACAACTGTAAATCATCTCCGTGCTGCAATAGGTCATGTACTAGCGGGTACGTTACCAAAGGTGTTGGGTAAATGTGCGATGGACGTTGGTTCAGAATGGATCAGACAATACGCACCCGGTCCCATGGTGGCTGAAATTCTGTTGGCCGCCGTTGATTTATGGGCCGACTCTCACCACTACCCGAGCCACAAGAACAAATCAAGAATCTTCATCAACCGTATAGGGGGTTACTTCTTCAATTCCAACTACTGTGTCGTTCGTGAAGATAATTTGCGCGGGTGGAACGTAAGTGCTAACCGAACCAAGACGTACATTATGCGACGGGGTCACACGAGCACCTTGCTTGAGGAAGCGTGCTATCAAGAGTATACAAACTCTAAGTGAACGGCAGTTCACTAGTCCCTGGTCTTTGAAGACTTAATAGCCAGTTTAGCGTAAGTTTTAAGACTGCTTTATTTATAGTTAATTAGGTTCATTTGGCCTGTAATACAAACTCCTAATTAACTATACTTTATCCTAATTATGCACATAAAAGGTAGGTTTAAAGCTATTGGTTGGCCCTCAGCCACCGAACCTACGTGGCAGTAGTGTGGCTCACACCAGGAGTGTGGTCCACATCACTCACAACAGAGTATTTAAAATAAATACCCACAGAAGTATATCTACTTCTAAAGGCGGTACCCTTTCTAGGGTACCCCTTCATGTAACCCCGTTACATCCTCCCCTACTTAGGTTGGAAACACCCCCAACCAATGAGGAGCTAGGAAGAGAGCTCCGCTCTCTTTCCTGTCCTTGACGATACCCATCGACGAGCCACCGTTGTGGCTTTGAGGCTTTATTCAGCCTTTCAGCCCGTTCGAGACACCCCGAGGTTTCCACGTCAACCTCCCTAACGATGCCTAAGCAGGCAAGCACCCACGGCGCATCGGCGCCTTCCAAGTCTAAGACTGCGAGGTCGAAGACTACCAAGGCCAAGTCGAAAGACAAGGCCGCTCCGCGCAAGGAAGCCCGCAAGGCGGCTTCCGAGGCAGCCAGCAAGCGCACTGCTGCTGCTACCAGACAAGGAGGGAGCCCGCGACGCAGTCGCTCGCGCTCCCTGTCACCCGACGATAGGCCGAACCCTCGGTTCGCCTATCGCGACCACAGTCCTGGGTCTGAGTCCCCTGAGTTTAACATCCCTATGATCACGGGATCAGAGTCTGACGGGGACTCTCCTGGATCCGCTAAGGATCCACCTTCTTCTCAGGATGCTCCTTCACAGGACACTCCTGCACTGGACGCTCCGTCGCAGGACGCTCCTGTTGATGATGCTGAATCATCAGAGGCAAAGGCAGCTTCGACAAGCTCGCCTGCCAGGAACCTTACCTTAACCGAAGGTAAGGCTCGAGCCCAAGTTGCGAAAGCAGCGTCTCTAAAACGGGCTGATGAGGGTGCTACTGCTGCTAAGAAGCGCGCAGCCCCTGGCTCTCCTACTTCAGAGCCTTCCATTGCAAAGGGATTCAAATCCCTGTTCGACTCCTCAGACAAGGAGGAAGAGGAGGGGGCTGTCTCTGAGCCCCAAGAAATCTCCAATGATCTCGATGAGCAGCAGGAGCGCTATCAAGCTGCTCAACTGCAAGGCACTCCTGTGCCTCGCACGCCGGTGTATCCTCGCGGATACTACCCACCGGATGCGGGGTCTGGGTCTCCAATATTCTTGGAGCACCTCAAGGCCCCTCGTGGTCTTAACCATGGGCGCACTTCGCGTGACGCCTATGAGCGTGCCTTGGTTCAAGATGAACCACTCTTTGTCAGAGACATTGAGGCCGCTAGGTATGTGCTGCTTGCACCACACCGAATTCCTCTTAAGGAATTCACAAGTCTCCGGAAGAAACCGGAAGACCGTGGTGGGCTCTTCTCCATCTGGGGGTACCCTTGGGTACAGCCCGAGAGCACCACAACCCAGACCCAGGCAGAAGACCTGTTCTGGAGATGGGTTTCTCTAAAGAACTTCACAGTTCAGGAGTTAAAAGAACTCCGAGAAGATCGTCTGCTGTCCTATGTCTTGGACCAGCGCGATGTTCGCATTGAGTTTGCCCACTTAATCGCTAAGCGCCAACTCCACTCCGTCATGGAGGGACTTAGACAGCAGTCTAAGTCCAGCGCTCAAGACGAGCGCGGGTACGGGTCCGTCAACCCAGGGACCGTACACCGTAAGGCGGCTAAAAAGCCGTGGACTACTTACGCCCCGGCTGTTGTAGATCCCAAATCTCAACAGCCTTCGGACAGTCAACCCGGAGCCGGTCTTCCGGCTCCCACGAGTTCTGTGACGAGGGGTAACCCCGCCACTTCACTAGCAGCTGGCGCTTCCCAGAGCGCCGCCGCTCTTGGACGACCCGCTCCACATGGTAGAGGAGCTCGCCGTTCTGATCAAGGAGGCAGGAGCTCTCGCGCGCGTTTGAGTACGAGGCTCCCTCTCAACCTTATCCTTCTGGACCCTCAACTTCGGGTCGGGACTCTGTGGGATCCCTGTTAAGCGACGAGGTCCGTCAGCTTTGAGATCGCGTCTATGCGATCGAGATAGCCCTTGGGCTTGGACCTGGTGGTCAGGCTGCCTCTCAGGCTGGCAAGCCGGGGGCCCTTGAGGTCCTTCGTCAGGACTTGGACGCTCTTGGTCGTGAGACTCATGAGCTCCATGGGCGCGTTGACCGCCGAGCTCCGGCTGCTGCCTTGAAGGAGCTCCGACGAGGCTTAGAGACTCTAAGCCATGAGGTGCATGGTCGTATGCCCTCTTATGAGCCGCAGGGGTACTCGTACCACTCGGCTTATGGATATAGTTCTTACCCAAGTTCTTCCCACTCGCTACCGTCATACCCTTCGTATGACTCGCGTGGGTACCAGCCTGCGTTTCATTCACAGGCTTCGACACCGGCAGCTCCGGTTGTCCAGAGGACTCAGCCTCGTTTCGAGGAGGTGAGCTCTTACCTTTGTCTTCCTCCGTCAGAGAAGGAACACCCAGCGGATCGTGATACCGCTTAAGACGCCCCACGTAGAACGTCGGGTGCGTCGCCATTGACTTCGGGAGGTCAATGGTATACGCCGCGCCATGTCTGGCCAGGACCGCAAAGGGTCCAATGAAGCGATGCTTCAACTTGTTGCTCCCTACAGAGCTAACCACCTTTGGCGGTAGGTTCTTAGTGTCTAATAGGACTAATTCACCCTTTTTAAACACGTTTAAGTTTCCTCTTCCTTGTGGGTCAGAGTACTCCTTTTGTCTATCTTGGGCTAACGCCATTGTGTCTCTAACCCGGCTGATCAACGTCAGCCTGTTGTCGATAAACGACGACAACTGTCTTTTTAAAGACTCGGGCTCTATTGCTGAGACCTGGGAGGAAAAGGTTTTCCGAGCCTCTCCCCCACTTACGATGGAGGTCACGGTGCCTCCCCGCAAGGTTAGCGGCACCTGGGGGTGTCGTAACCCATTCAAGTAGAACGGGGTAAACCCCGTTGATGCGTGTACCGCATTGTTGAGTGCAAACTCAACCATATGAAGCTGATCCGACCAGGACCGAGGTGCTTCCGCACAGATACTGCGCAGAGTATCTTCGAGCACGCGGTTGACGCGCTCCGTCTGACCATCCGTCTGCGGATGGTCCGCAGTTGACATCGTCAACTTAGTTCCCAACAATTGGAACAGGGTGTCCCAGAACGCACCCGTGAAACGCGGGTCTCTGTCCGAGACTATGGTCTCTGGTAGACCATGATAGCGAAACACGCTATCTAGGAACCGCTGTGCAGCTTGTTTCCCGGTGACCTTGTCACGTACCGGAGCAAGATGCACCATCTTGCTCAAACGGCAGACACACACCAATATGCCGGTGTTGCCTTTGCCAGCGGCCGGCAGGCCGAAGACGAAGTCGAGACTCATCGACTTCCAGCAATCCGCTGGTACTGGTAGGCTCTGTAGTGGAGCCGAGGCGTGACCCGAAGGCTTCACCCTCTGACATGTTTCACATGTATTGACATAGTGTACCACCCACATATACATCCGGGGCCACCAAAATGTCTGAGAGACCATTTGGTAGGTCTTCTCCTGACCAAGATGGCCACTCGTCGGCGCATCATGCGCCTCTAGAAGTATGTCATTCTTTAGATCCTAGTCGTTTGGAACGGCAACCCGAGGAGGATCTCCAGGGTCTACTCGTAGTGGAGTAACCAATCGGCCAGCTCATAACGATGAAGCTGCGCCCGCTGTCGAGGGGAAAGCCTGTCGACTTTGGCGTCCTTGTCATTGGACAAGAACTGCACCAGTGGTGTGTAGTTTTCGTCCTCCTGATACGCTAAGCGTATCCGATCGTATAGATCTGTCGTGACCCGACTGACATGAGCTAGCTCATAGTCAGGTCGACGCGACAATGCATCGGCAAGCACGTTGAGCTTGCCCGGCTTGTATTCAACGCGGAAGTTGTATCCCGCGAAGAATGACAGCCACCTCGCCATCCGCTGCGACAGATGCGGCGAGTTGGTGGCAGTCCGCAAGGACGCGTGATCCGTATAGATCACAAAGGGCCTCGTGCCCAAGAGATGAACTCTAAACTTGACAAGAGCGTACTTCATTGCAAGTAGCTCCTTGTCATGAACGGGATAGTTCCGTTCGGCAGCCTTCAGCTGCCTGGACTGGAAGGAGATGACACGTTCGTGTCCTTCATCGTCCTTCTGCAACAGCGCACAGCCTATTGCATAGTCAGAAGCGTCACAGACGACGCTAAATGACTTGTTTTCGTCCGGCAAGGCCAGGACTGGCGCTTGCTGTAAGCTCGCCTTGATGCTGTCGAAAGCATCCTGGTGCTGTCGCTCCCAGACCCAGTCAGCATCCTTCTTTAAGAGATCCGACAAGGGTCGAGCTAGTTCAGCGTACCCTGCGCTGTACTTGTGAAGATAGTTGGCTAAGCCCAACCCTTCCGGAGGTCCTTCTGTGACCTCGGGGTCGGCCAAGCCGCAATGGCCTTGACCTTCCCTGGATCGGCGCGTACGCCGACCCTGCTGACAAAGCAGCCGAGGCCTTTTATCTCCTCAGCTGCAACGACGCACTTGTCGATGTTGGCATAAAGCTTGTTAGCTCTCATGACCTCAAACACTCGACGGAGCTGCTTCAAATGCACCTCTATAGCCGTCTGGCCACCTTCGGCACGGCTATGGACGAATATATCGTCAAAGTACGTCTGTGTGAACGTACGCAATGGTCTAAACAATTGTGTGACCAAGCGATTGAACGTCGCTGGGGCATTTGATAGCCCTGTGGCATCACTAGCCACTCCCAGAGCATCCCGCTCGGGGTGCTCACTGCGGTGAGAGGAATGTCACTCTCCCGCATCAGGATCTGGTAATATCCGTCTACCAGATCCAGGGCACTGTACAGCGTACAGCCCGACATGTTGTTTAACAACACATCCTTGCGAGGGATCGGCGTCTGTGCCGGTACTGTCACATTGTTCAGTTTGTTGAATACATGAACGAGACGCCACTTCCCGTTCGGTTTACGAACGCAGGAGGTTGGCGTCGAGTGCGGTGACTTCGATTCCCGCACCATGCCCGACTTCGCCTTCTCGGCGAAGAAGGCATCTATGACCTCGCACTGAGGTAGAGGCCACTGCCTCGTGACACAGTACCTTGTACCAGGCACGAGGTCAACCTCGTGCCGAACTCCCCGATCCGGCGGGAGTTGGGATGGTGGGTGCTTCGACACCACATCCGAGTACTCTTTCACAAGAGGATACACTGGATCCTCCGGGTTCTTGAGAATCTCAGAGCCCAAGCGCGTTGCACGCTGCTTCGTGAACCCCTCCAGGACATCCTCGTCCATTACGGAGGAAGAGTTCAAATCTTCAGGAGAGGACTCCGGCTTCAGGAGCACCATCTCCGCAGTCTCTCTGGCCTTCAACTCGGCCAGGAAGTCCTTCATGGACAATTCCTCGAGGTTCAGCAGTGCTGACACCTCTGGCAGTGCCTCCAGATGGACGGCACCTGCCTTAACTTGACGACCGGACACGCCGTCGAAGACATGGCATTGATCTTTGACCGGCCGTGCCGGTGGAGTCTCAGACTCCGAGTGTGGTACTTGGTTATCCACACAGGATGTGCTCAGCGACACCTCCGCATTCGTACTGGTCTTCTTGACCCCGCGTGGAACTACGTTACCCACGCTAGAGACGCATACTGCGCTCTCGATCTTCTCGGTCTCTTTGACCTCGTGTGGAACTGTGTTACCCACACCGGAGGCGCCCTCCCCAGCAGCCTCAGCTGCTTGCGGACCTATGTTACCCACTTGTGGACCTATGTTACCCACACAGGAGACGCCATTAGCGCTCTCCTCAGCAGCCTCTGCTGCTTGCGGACCTATGTTACCCGCCTGGTCAGTGCCGTCCGGCACTGCCACAGTCGAAGCCCATACAGCGCGACGACTCTTAGCGTTGGTACTTGCCGTCGTGGCAATCCCACACGCTTGGTAATGAGCCTTGGTCTCATGACCGGTTGCGAGGCTCATCGCAACATCTTCACTGGAGTCAGTGACTCCCAGTACTTCTTCGGGCGCAAAAGCGCCTTGGCGATCATCTCTGGCGCCCCAGTCCCGAACAGAGGTGGGAACATTACTCACCAAAGCTCTGTCAGAGACTGTAGGCCGGCTAGCCCCAATGGCTCTGCCGCGCCAATCGATCCAGGGCTCGTGATTTTCGAACCACGGCATGCCCAGGATCAAGTCGTACTTGTCCATGTCTAGGACAAGGAACAACTCCGTGCTGTCAAAGTCCTCAAACTTTACAGCCAGGTCCATCTGGACCCCAGGTACGTTAACCACCGTACCATCGGCCAGTCTCACCGAGCCCTGGCCCCTGTCTTCGCTTTCACACAAAGCGTCGGCATATTTGTCGCCATTCCGCGCGACCGTCTGGCGTCGAGCAAAGTTCGTCGACGCCCCAGAGTCAATCCGGACTCTGAAGGGATCTCCATATCCCCGTACACTTGCGTGTACCACGAGCAGTCCGCCGCTGCTCTCCCTCGTCTCGAGAGCACCCAGGCTCTCAGGGGCTAAGCCTCCATGGCGTGCGCCGTCCGCACTCCTACCATGGGGACTTAGATCTTCCCCAGTAGGGCGCCCCGCCCCTACTGGTGACCCCAGTTCCCCTGGCCCTTGGGTCGCGGCTTCTGCCACGGACCCCTCGAGCCCCTAGGTTTGGAAGGGAACTTCCTTTGCCCTCGCGCAGGGCAGGCACGTTGCATGTGCCCGAGCTTCCCACATCCGTAGCAACGGATGGAGCTCTGTACGGCCGTACCCAGTTCCACGGGTACCGGACCGGTGCTAGCTCCAGCTGCTGGAGCTCCTTGCACTGCGCCTGACGCCGCATTGTGGCCTTGCCACACCGACGTAGGAGTACGAGCCTGTCGGTGGCTGTACTCCTTTTGGAGGGCGATCTGGATCGCCTCCTCCATAGTGTTCGCATGCCCGCGGAACAACTGTGTGCGAGATGGACCCACCTTCAGGCCATCCATGAACACTGTCACCTTGATGTGTTCAGGTAGGGGGTTCCCCACCAGAGATGCAGCGAGTACTCGCATCTCCTGGATGTACTCATGCCGCTCGCGCTGGCGATACTCATAGTTCGCCGGAAGGAAGGCGGCTCTAAGCTGTTGACACAGCTGAGCCCAGGTTGTGAAACAACCCGGCGTTGTCGCTTCGTGCGTGTTCGCCCAGGTCTTTGCCCGACCTCCTAGGTTGGACAGGGCGAAAGCGACCCGAAGTCGCTCGGTCGAGATGAGAGCCGCGTCCATCGCGAGCTCGACCTCTCGGACCCAGAAGTGGAGGTTCTCTCCCTCCTTTCCCTCATAAGGGTTAACCTTAAGCCTCAACGGCTTAGGTTGGGCTGGATTCATCTCAGCCACGGGGGTCTGCAGCCCCTGTACGTGTCGAACGCCTCAATGCGTTCGAGCTCGGTCGGCGTAGCAGCCTCCAAGCTTCGGAGGGCATCTCCTCCAAAGATGCCCACCATCTTCCGGCCCTACTCAAACTGAGAGTCGGTCAAATGAGGGAACTCCCCTCTATCCATCCTGGCTTACCTTGTAGGAGCCACAGAGGATTCCGGTAGTCAATCTACCCGCGTAGGGGTGGATTGACTACAAGTGCTACCAAGTGTGACGGGGTCACACGAGCACCTTGCTTGAGGAAGCGTGCTATCAGGAGTATACAAACTCCTAGTGAACGACAGCTCACAAGTCCTGGTCTTAAGGGACTTAATAGCTAGTTTGGAGTAAGTTTTAAGACTGATTTATTTATAGTTAATTAGGTCCATTTGGCCTGTAATACAAACTCCTAATTAACTATACTTTATCCTAATTATGCATATAAAAGGTAGGTTTAATGCTATTGGTTGGCCCTCAGCCACCGAACCTACGTGGTAGTAGTGTGGTCCACACCACTCACAACAGAGTATTTAAAATAAATACCCACAGAAGTATATCTACTTCTAAAGGCGGTACCCTTTCTAGGGTACCCCTTCATGTAACCCCGTTACACATTAACTCATCTTGAAGCGTAACGAACACGTTGAAAATGTGCGGCTTCGCTATCTCTCGCTCCATGTGGTTCGAGTATTGAATCGGACCCCGTTCGAACATGATTGGAGCTCATTGCCATGGAGTATCGAGGAGATCAGCTCTATCCAGTCAAAAAAAAAGTTCGAGTGCGACTGCAAGGCGTGCTAGCTATGCGCCCACATTTTGGCATATCTTCACCTTGTAGATGCCCTCGACCTCAAGGTTATGCTTCGGGGTCTTCCAGTACGGAAGCCACCTGGTCGGCCTCGAAAGAAGACTCGATGTCTTGACCGCAATGGGCACGAGGAAGTCAATATACGGTGGAAATATACGGTGGACGCACTTATTAAATATTTGGTGGACAAACCGGCTAGTGCGATCAACTGGTGTATTTTGAAACCCCAGAACAGTATTGATGGGGATGGAGAACAGACAGAATTCAATCATGTTGGAAAGATTAACCCTCCTTTCATGCGAGGAGGCAAGCGGTACTGGAATATTCAATACGAGGATCTCCAAGGCGTGTCAGCCATGAATGTTGAAGAACTAGCAAGAACGATCCATTAATACAATCCATCCGATCGACATTTAAAATAGCCTTCTTGTCATATAAAAAGGCCGAAAATACGTACTCAGAAAATAGCCGACCATGACATGAAAAAATCTTCATCCGTCCTCCCGACCATGACATGAAAAAATCTTCATCCGTCCTCCATATTTCTTCAAAAAAATTTCATACTCCAATATTCAGCATGTAATCCCAGCTAACTACTGACAGGATTGAATAGAAGTTACCAAGAAATGGTAGAGCCGATGAACATTCGTGGCGTATGCTGGCATGCAGCCTCGTAGAAATACGTCTGGTGGCCCAGGTAGCGAGCCAGGCCGCGAGCAATTCGCAGCTTGCGATGCAATGTCGTCGATATACTGGCCAGCAGCCACACGACAACACAGAAAAACACGAGAAGCAGGAGAGATGGTATCTTGGGTGGTTTGGAAATCTGGGCAGAACTTTAGTACCGTATAAAATGGCTGCAAGGTACCATCAATTGATAACAGCTCAAAGCAATATGTGCCACATTGATTTCCTGTGTATCACTTTGGGTCGTTGAAGAGGGGGTAGTTTCCCATCGTGTGAGTACATTTAGCTGTTGTATTGGTGAACCAGGTTGGACGACAGACATTGACTGTAATCCGACTGCAGAATCCAAGTTGAATTCCTAACGATTGAGATCATGCATTCATTTGTAATCTAGCTTTCCTTTGTAGTAGTCCGTGGGTTAAAGCACGCGCCTTGAAACACATGATACCTGCTTTACTTTCGGCTCTTGGCGTCGCCCGAGCTATTGTGGCGCACTTGGATCTCGATTGCCGACGATTCCAAGACACACGGGAAGTCTGTCAAGGAGAAGGGATCCAGCAGGCTGGTACCATCAAAGCAAAGTTGCTGTACAATGTACTAGTTAGCAAGTATCACATGACGATCAAAACACTCACCGTTTCATCTTGTTTGAGATCGTACTGTCGTACTCATCCTCGAGAAATGCTTTCAGCACGACAATAGTGTGACCCTTCTTGAACTGAAGATGTATACACAGCATCAGCACACTAAAGCCCTAGAACATGGCAAGTAAAGCGTACCTCACTCGACACTGTTGAGTCGTCTGGAAGTAAAAACGTAATCTACACATGTAACACATCAGTGCAAACACCTCACACCTTTAGAGTCTGAATTATTGCAGTATTCACTTGAATGGGCTCTTCTTGCAGTGCCATGACATGATCAAACTTGCTCTCCTCGCCTCTCTTCATCGCCACATCCTTGCTAGCCGAGCTTAACGACAGATTCAGCACAGGTTGCGGCATCTTGCACTAGTTGCGCCCCTTCCAGATCCACATGGCTACAATTGCACTTGGAAATCAACAGTTCTGCATGGTCCACTTAACCCGCCAAATGTTTCCGCACTCTCAAACATGCAAGGAAAGGAAGGCTTGGCCTGGCGCGAGGCGTTCGACGAGCTCCTGGTATTCAACCAGGACTTCGACACGGCTATGCAGATCCTCATGTTCCAGGACGAGAAGGTGGCGCGACTGTCGTTGGAGGATCCGATGCAGATGAGAAGCCAGCGAGCAAGACGCACCAAGACCCGTAGAAATAACCTGCGCAGTCCCAGCAGGAAGCGAAGGCGAGTAGAGTCGTCACAAGCAGCAGGTCCAGAGCCGCCAAGTCCTCCTCTGAATAGCAATACACAGTCAATTGAAATCTGGAGTCAATGGCCAAGTGGCCCGTTGGATGAAGAGGAGTCACAAGTGGTAGATGCCGATTCCAGCGCCCTTGTAGATGATATTATACACACTCTATTGAGCGTTGAGCGTTCCACCAACTGATGCCACTGGCCCTGACGAAGCATCAAAGCTGATCGAGATGCCACAGACTCCATAGCTTGCCTTCTCAACTTCTGGGCAACCCCAGGCGCTTTGAGAATCAACTCGGAGAGGACGTAGTAGATTACAAAGTAGACTAGTGTAAGGATGTTCTCCGTCCCATTTTGGCACTGGTCGATAGTGTAACTACTGTAGCTGCCACACACGCACCAACCACGGCTAGGAGAGCCGCATCTTCATCAACTTCTAAGTAGGAAAATCTTCAATTGGACAACACAGACCTCGTGCCAGTTGACTGTCAATGACTAATCAATTGGTGTCAACACGATAAACACGATTCGTGTCAACTTGACTGGATTATTTCCAACCAATTACAAACAAGTCAACTGTGTGTTTTATGCTCCATCCGATCTGAAGGAAGATCGAAAGTCGGATCTGACATTGAAGTCAACAGAATACAGTATTCCCCGGCAAATCGGGAAAGGTGGGACTAATAAAGAATGCGAATACAAAGTGTGCACACCGGTCCACTCGATAGGGTACTGAATGTTTGCTAATATCTGAGGATCCTACATATGCTACCAACGCATCGCGTTGGTGTAGGGCAATGTAAAGGGGTGCCTTGGACTGAGGGTGGAGCAAAAGCGTTCTCTATTCTGCTAGTGCGGTTATGCTCTCGGGCTGCATGATGACCATCTTGAACAACATGGCCTTTTGTATAAGAGCCAAACGCAGATAGTGGTTCTTCGTTGGGATGCAGACATGGGACCTATGATTAATGTGGCAGGTTGGTATGGGGGAGCATGTACCAGCAATACATAATGCCCACTGTATGCCATCCATTTACCACCACCGTGTAGCAACATGCAAGCTACCGAGCAAAGATGCTAACCATTTTGCATCAAACTTAGTCACCATCGTTTTTGTTTATCTCTACTGACTTGTGGAGGTATTAATAGACACAATTGGGTGCCTGGTTGCGTCAATGGTGTAACGGGGTTACATGAGGGGTACCCTAGAAAGGGTACCGCCTCTAGAAGTAGATATACTTCTGTGAGTATTCGTTTTAGATACTCTGTTGTGGGTGGTGTGGACCACACCACTGCCACGTAGGTCTGGTGGCTGAGGGCCAACCAATAGTATTTGACCTACTTTTATACAGTGCGCGCCAAATCATTAGGACCCCCTAAATCTGGTTGCACTTTTGCCTATATCTCAGCTGCTACTGCGAGTTAGGAGCCGCTACTTAGATATGTTGTTTTTAGTATCTATGCCAAGAAGTGACTTGTGTTAACAACTCGGTTTTCACAGACAGTGGAAGACCTTCTATACAAAGTGTTGGTTTCGGCACCAACGACATAATTTAGAACCAGCCCCTTTTTCTGACAAGATGTACAGTTTTATGCGAACGCATACAAACTTCTATATTAAAATATCGTACCTAGTGAGACTCCTTTTTCTTTAGTACCGGAAGACAGTGGCGAGGTATGGACTGCACGAGCTTTAGCGGATATGCTTGCTCAATGGAACCTCATGCACTTTAAACAGCATCTTCTAGATGGTCCGCCGTACTGATGACCGTGAGCGTACATCTGACAGACCACACGTTAGATCACACGTTTTCAATAGGTTTGGAGTCGGAGGAGCGGGCGGGCCACATCATGGTTTCGACTTCCATTTCGTTCAAGTAATGCGTCGATTTACGGGATACATGAATCGACGCATTACCTTGCGGTGCGGATCAACAGCCGTACTTCCCTCTTGGTATGAGCCGGCTGCCGTCCTGTTCTCGTGTCGTTGACACCACTGTCGGGTGCCAGTCTCCGCTCGGTCTAGATCGCCTTCCTGACGGAGGTGTGCTAGAGTCCCGTTTCCCTAGAGATCCCGTGAAGGAAACGCCACCGTCGTGCAGCCCAACGATCCACTACTGTTCCTGGTCAGTGAGGGTTCACGACCCATCTAAAAATGAAAGGCTCAGAGCTAGCAGCACAGATCTCATCTAGCCTGGTGCAATAAGTGTCCTCCATTCGTCTTTCTGTATTAGGTACGATATTTTAATATAGAAGTTTGTATGCGTTCGCATAAAACTGTACATTTTGTCAGAAAAAGGGGCTGGTTCTAAATTATGTCGTTGGTGCCGAAACCAACACTTTGTATAGAAGGTCTTCCACTGTCTGTGAAAACCGAGTTGTTAACACAAGTCACTTCTTGGCATAGATACTAAAAACAACATATCTAAGTAGCGGCTCCTAACTCGCAGTAGCAGCTGAGATATAGGCAAAAGTGCAACCAGATTTAGGGGGTCCTAATGATTTGGCGCGCACTGTATGCATCTATAGAACAAACTACAGTTAATTAGGAGTTTGTATTACAGGCCAAATGACCTAATTAACTATAAATAAATATGTCTGACTATTAAGAGCCCTCAGACCAGGGACTAGTGAACCGCCATTCACTTAGAGTTTGTATGCTCTTAATAGCAAGGAAGTTGCCCGTCACATTTCCGTACTTAAGCGTAGTGACGTTCATGGAGAAGCCCGTACCTGTGCTGAGTTCTAGTCGTCCTCGTCCGCGAAAACACTCACGTCGCGCTGACTTGTGTCGGTGTTGGCGATATAGCGACCGGCCGCCACATGCTATTTCTAAAGTATCTCGATGAACTGCAGCTCGTTGTTGTCGCTAGGTAGAAGATCACGGGCATCTTGTGGCAGTTCGTGGTTTTCAGCTTGTGAAGGACAGTGAGTTTGATTATGCGGTGCACTGCTCTCCTAGAGGAGGTGCTCTTGTAGCGGAGCTGCTTGATGACACTCTCGGACAGCACGGGGAGAAAGCTTCGGGATGTGTGGAAGTCCAAACCTCTCGTTGAAAATATTCTGTCTGTTAGTTTGAGACACTTTTGGATTTTGGACGGAATCTCGTTTGTTTTCTAGAAGTGTTTTGAACAGTTTAGAAATCGGACAAAACCATCCCTAGTCTCGGTGTTACCGAATTCCCTGTGTTATGACCTTCTATAAGTTATGGCATACACTACCCATTCAGCCAATCAGAGGCCGAACGGGAAAGACCCCATCCTTTGTGATCACATACAGCATTTCAAACCGTATTTCTCGCAGCTCATTTTGCCATCGAATGGCTCCCGCAATGAAGACCAAAAGGGCGACCCTCGTCTACCAAGAGACCACGTGCGAAAAGTGAAGGCGAGCTCTGTGTCGTCCTATGCTTCCTTCCACAAACTAGAATTCCTATATCATCTCAGCGACTGCAGTGAAATACAGCAAATAATCAACCATTTTTACCCAGAGCTGCCTCAATCAAAGTTGAATAGTCACTTGGGGAGATGTATCGCCCGCTACTTGTATTAGCTGATTTCAAAAAATGTGGTTTACAGTACTAGAGCAATGTGAGGGCTGAATCTAACGAGAACACTAACGGTGTTGCCGAAGAAGTGCTCCGGTTACGGCTGCTTGACAAGGAGATAGGTTCTTTTACTTTAAATAACAATTTCGATAGCATGTTTCGCGCGGTAGCTGAGACTAATAAGCAACAATAAATGCCATTTCGTTTTTGGCCTTGAGTGAATAATTCAGAT
This sequence comes from Phytophthora palmivora, assembly GCA_008079305.1. NCBI lineage: Eukaryota > Oomycota > Peronosporomycetes > Peronosporales > Peronosporaceae > Phytophthora > Phytophthora palmivora. The sequence goes on from VOQZ01002037.1 coordinate 104,866, forward strand.
AAACCTCAAATGAGCGTTCACTTCAGCAAGACAGGACAGGCGACGCCTGGTCTATGTTGGTAAAATGTAATACATAGTATGTAAAGGGAATTCGGTTAGTGTCGATTTGACGCAACCAGGTGACAGTTTTTTTTCTCCCGTAATTTGCCAGTGAGAAAATTCTTTTTAGGCCAGCTGTTGTTTTTGCCGACACAGCTCTCAACCTACAACACCATAGGACTCTTATCAAATATGCTTGAAGTCAATACGTGTTGGTCACTTTACAGTTGCCTCGATGATCTATCCTCTCTCCGTAGCGCATCCTGTCCGCACTCACAAACCTACATGTAATATTTAGATAGCTCCAGAAACATGAAGGGGGAAAACATATGGGAGGGGGTTGCAATACATACACGGAGTTCGTGGATTCGGAGCAGCACTGGAACATGTCTGTAAGTCGGACATGCTCCAGTGCTGCTCCGAATCCACTTGCACGTACAAGAGACCAGAAGCTACAAGTACAGTATCCGACTCTCATGAGACACTCGAGACGCCGATCCCAAGCCCATAGCCACACCGTGGCGGCTACAACTGCCGTATTTCTCATTCCGCAATTTTCCTCCGACCTCAAAAACCCAGCCAGCCATGCGTCTCTTCAATATGACCCTTGTGGTCCTTGCGGCCGTCCTCCTTGCAAGTAGCAAAGCAGTGTCAAAAGCCGACCAGGCCAGTGTGTTGAACGTGGACGTTGTTCACTCCTCGCGTGTTCTCTCTGGCGAGTACGAGAGGTTTCTTCGACGTCATCCAACCGAACACGACGAGGAAGAGAGGGGTGGCGGGGCTAACATGTTCTCTGCGCTGAAGCAACAACAAATGAAATGGGATTTGGATTACCGCTTGAAGGTGTTCCGGCGTTGGAAAGACTATGGAAAGTCCGTTGACGATGCAAAAGAACATGTGACAAAACATCTCGCTAAAGAGTACGAAAACTTCCTGAATTCGAAACCGAGGTCGGGGTTAGTGATGAATCCGGGCCGTATCAACGGACAAGATTAGGGTGGGGGCTTTATCGCCTCGCTGCTTTCAACGTATCTGGGAAGCTCGAACGCATTACTGAAGAAGAAAAAATCGCCTATTGTTAGTTGATAACGCAAATAGAGGTTCTCTTCAAACGACCACTTTTAGAAAAGCTTTTTAATCCGACAGAACTATCTGGAAAAATTGAACGTGGTAGATTCTCTTTAGAAAATATTATTCGCGCATAACTGTATTGGTAAACTAGTATAGCAACATCGACGGCTATCACCTCGGTTGCTAAGGGGGCAATGACAGAAAATATATTTTCAAAAAATATTTTGTGCACCGCCCCCCTGATGCTATCATAAACTTATGAAAGCTAAGATTAATTTCAGCTAACACGGTTTCTTAGTTTCTCATCATGATGAATATCGTTGTCAGAAACGTCATGGTTTGTATTGATTCGTTGAATAAATTGACACTAACGACGGGCTGAATAGAAACTCCAGTCGTGCTATTTCATGAAATGTGCACAGTAGTCTGCTCATTAACCGGTCTTCGTTGTCAAGGTGCTTGTATCCCCCACTGCCATCGGTAGGGAAGCAAAATTGCATGATTCGCTTAGTGCAATAATTATCAATAGGTTCACCGGATCATCGTAATTCACAAATGAGGAAGCTGTGCTTCTGAATCCTATAAGCCTACTATACTTATAATATGTTCTAGCTCGCTTTTATTCGCAGTTCGAAAAACTGTTGTTGTTTGGGGGCTGTTTTTGGATGTGATCGAACGACATTCGCGTCACATACGCAAAAGGATCGATATTCCCGCTACATTTACGAATGCTCCGTAACTGGATGTCATGGAACGACATTCACGTTACACCTCACCCCTACTACCCTTACAATCTGCGAATTTGCAACCGTGTTCTGGATGGTTTGTGATTGAAGATCTTTACTAGAATCTTTAGTGTAGCTATGTTTTTACCATTTCGTAGAAACGCATAATATATTGCTGATCGGTTAGAACGACATCGTAGTCTATCCATCGAGTGTGGCGCTGCCCTTGCCGGGAGAAACTCAAAACCAGTTTTACGAAGTTCTTCTTGTTCCCATCATGACTCACCAGAAGATTAATAACCTTAAAGCAGTGGAAAAAAATCGGGCTCGTGAGTCGCAAGATCGGAGGCTTGAGCAGCTTCGGAAAGCAAGAGAATACAAGCAACGACTGCGACACAGCGAAGAAGCCGTAACTGACTCACTGCTAGAACCCGTAACGGATGTTGTCCAGCAAGAGGTATTACGAAGACTTCGTGTTTCCCTTGGTGCTGAACGATTAGATCAGTGTGTGTGCAGCCTGTGACCGTTGAATACTTCGGCACAAGGCTGCGGTAATGTCTACTAGTGACAATACCGGCATGAACGAGTTACGCTCACTCTTGAACCCAACCGGCTTAGACTCACCGCTGGAATTTCTGCGTCAATATGACTGTCGCCACCTTGACATGACACAGCAGAGTATGATGCTTTCTCCAACAGCAATACACACGACACAAGAGTGTGGGTATACACACTTCTGCTTATGCAGCGAATGTAACGAACAGATTCGCAAACGATGTCTTCCAAAATTTTCGATTAGGAACGGTCTTTTATGGGTGAAATATCAAGTGATGCCATCGCTATAAAACCCACAATTGTGGAGTGCATGATGACACAATCAATAACGGTTGTCGTGTTAACACGTGTTATGTGGTGGGGTCGCATTGCTCTATCCGATCTAATTGTATGGCGTTCGATGCTACACATGGACCGCCGTCTACATTGCTGCCAATTTCCCTGGATAAACTCAATGCGTAGAAGGTTGTGGTAGCAGGGTCGATCACAGATGACCAAATTGCTACTATCCGGAGGCTTCACGTCTGTAACGGGGTTACATGAAGGGGTACCCTAGAAAGGGTACCGCCTTTAGAAGTTGATATACTTCTGTGAGTATTCGTTTTAGATACTCACTCGTGGGTAGTGTGGTCCACACCACTGCCACGTAGGTCTGGTGGCTGAGGGTGGCTGAGGATCAATAACATTTGACCTACCTTTTATATGCATAATACGGGTAAATTATAGTTAAGTAGGAATTTGTATACTCTTAGTAGCACGCTTCCTCAAGCAAGGTGCTCGTGTGACCGCGTCACACTTAGTAGCACTTGTAGTCAATCCACCCCTACGCGGGTAGATTGACTACCTGAATCCTCTGTGGCTCCTACAAGGTAAGCCAGGATGGATAGAGGGGAGTTCATTTGACCCACTCTCAGTTTGAGTCGGTCCGGAAGATGGTGGGCATCTTTGGAGGAGATGCCCTCCGAAGCTTGGCGGCTGCTACGCCGGCCGAGCAGGCCGAACGCATCGAGGCTTTCGACACGTACGAGAGAGGGCTGATCGCTCACGTACAGGGGCTGCAGGCCCCCGTGGCTGAGATGAAGCCAGCCCAACCGAAGCCGTTGAGCCTTAAGGTTAACCGCTATGAGGGAGAGAACCTCCACTTCTGGGTCAGAGAAGTAGAGCTCGCCAGGGATGCGGCTCTCATCTCGACCGAGCGACTTCGGGTCGCTTTCGCCCTGTCCAACCTAGGAGGTCGGGCGAAGACCTGGGCGTACACGCGCGAAGCGACAATGCCGGGTTGCTTCACAACCTGGGCTCAGCTGTGTCAACAGCTCAGAGCCGCCTTCCTCCCGGCGAACTATGAGTATCACCAGCGCTCGCGCTTCCTTGCCTGTAAACAAGGGAAGCGCGAGCGGCATGAGTACATCCAGGAGATGCGAGTACTCGCTGCATCTCTGGTGGGGAACCCCCTACCTGAACACATCAAGGTGACAGTGTTCATGGATGGCCTGAAGGTGGGTCCATCTCGCACACAGTTGTTCCGCGTGCATGCGAACACTATGGAGGAGGCGATCTAGATCGCCCTCCAAAAGGAGTACAGCCACCGACGGGCTCGTACTCCTACGTCGGTGTGGCAAGGCCACAATGCGGCGTCAGGCGCAGTGCAAGGAGCTCCAGCAGCTGGAGCTAGCACCGGTCCGGTACCCGTGGAACTGGGTACGGCCGTACAGAGCTCCATCCGTTGCTACGGATGTGGGAAGCTCGGGCACATGCAACGTGCCTGCCCTGCGCGAGGGCAAAGGAAGTTCCCTTCCAAACCTAGGGGCTCGAGGGGCCCGTGGCAGAAGCCACGACCCAAGAGCCAGGGGAACTGGGGTCACCAGTAGGGGCGGGGCGCCCTACTGGGGAAGATCTAAGTCCCCATGGTAGGAGTGCGGACGGCGCACGCCATGGAGGCTTAGCCCCTGAGAGCCTGGGTGCTCTCGAGACGAGGGAGAGCAGCGGCGGACTGCTCGTGGTACACGCAAGTGTACGGGGATATGGAGATCCCTTCAGAGTCCGGATTGACTCTGGGGCGTCGACGAACTTTGCTCGACGCCAGACGGTCGCGCGGAATGGCGACAAATATGCCGACGCTTTGTGTGAAAGCGAAGACAGGGGCCAGGGCTCGGTGAGACTGGCCGATGGTACGGTGGTTAACGTACCTGGGGTCCGGATGGACCTGGCTGTAAAGTTTGAGGACTTTGACAGCACGGAGCTGTTCCTTGTCCTAGACATGGACAAGTACGACTTGATCCTGGGCATGCCGTGGTTCGAAAATCACGAGCCCTGGATCGATTGGCGCGGCAGAGCCATTGGGGCTAGCCGGCCTACAGTCTCTGACAGAGCTTTGGTGAGTAATGTTCCCACCTCTGTTCGGGACTGGGGCGCCAGAGATGATCGCCAAGGCGCTTTTGCGCCCGAAGAAGTACTGGGAGTCACTGACTCCAGTGAAGATGTTGCGATGAGCCTCGCAACCGGTCATGAGACCAAGGCTCATTGCCAAGCGTGTGGGATTGCCACGACGGCAAGTCCCAACGCTGAGAGTCGTCGCGCCGTATGGGCTTCGACTGTGGCAGTGCCGGACGTCACTGACCAGGCGGGTAACATAGGTCCGCAGCCAGCAGAGGCGGCTGAGAAGAGCGCTAATTGCGTCTCCTGTGTGGGTAGCATAGGTCCACAGGTGGGTAACATAGGTCCACAAGCGGGTAACGTAGTTCTGCAAACAGCTGAGGCTGTTGGGAAGACGCCGAGAGCACCTCCGGCGTGGGTAATATAGTTCCACACAAGGTCGAAAAAACCAAGAAGATCGAGAGCGCAGCGTGCGTCTCTAGCGTGGGTAACGTAGTTCCACGCGGGGTCAAGAAGACCAGTACGAATGCGGAGGTGTCGCTGAGCACCTCCTGTGTGGATAACCAAGTACCACACTCGAAGTCTGAGACTCCACCGGCACGGCCGGTCGAAGAGCAATGCCATGTCTTCGACGGCGTATCCGGTCGTCAAGTTAGGGCAGGTGCCGTCCATCTGGAGGCACTGCCAGAGGTGTCAGCACTGCTGAACCTCGAGGAATTGTCCATGAAGGACTTCCTGGCCGAGTTGAAGGCCAGAGAGACTGCGGAGATGGTGCTCCTGAAGCCGGAGTCCTCTCCTGAAGATTTGAACTCTTCCTCCGTAATGGACGAGGATGTCCTGGAGGGGTTCACGAAGCAGCGTGCAACGCGCTTGGGCTCTGAGATTCTCAAGAACCCGGAGGATCCAGTGTATCCTCTTGTGAAAGAGTACTCGGATGTGGTGTCGAAGCACCCACCATCCCAACTCCCGCCGGATCGGGGAGTTCGGCACGAGGTTGACCTCGTGCCTGGTACAAGGTACTGTGTCACGAGGCAGTGGCCTCTACCTCAGTGCGAGGTCATAGATGCCTTCTTCGCCGAGAAGGCGAAGTCGGGCATGGTGCGGGAATCGAAGTCACCGCACTCGACGCCAACCTCCTGCGTTCGTAAACCGAACGGGAAGTGGCGTCTCGTTCATGTATTCAACAAACTGAACAATGCGACAGTACCGGCACAGACGCCGATCCCTCGCATGGATGTGTTGCTAAACAACATGTCGGGCTGTACGCTGTACAGTGCCCTGGATCTGGTAGACGGATATTACCAGATCCTGATGCGGGAGAGTGACATTCCTCTCACCGCAGTGAGCACCCCGAGCGGGATGCTCTGGGAGTGGCTAGTGATGCCACAGGGCTATCAAATGCCCCAGCGACGTTCAATCGCTTGGTCACACAATTTTTAGACCATTGCGTACGTTCACACAGACGTACTTTGACGATATATTCGTCCATAGCCGTGCCGAAGGTGGCCAGACGGCTATAGAGGTGCATTTGAAGCAGCTCCGTCGAGTGTTTGAGGTCATGAGAGCTAACAAGCTTTATGCCAACATCGACAAGTGCGTCGTTGCAGCTGAGGAGATAAAAGGCCTCGGCTGCTTTGTCAGCAGGGTCGGCGTACGCGCCGATCCAGGGAAGGTCAAGGCCATTGCGGCTTGGCCGACCCCGAGGTCACAGAAGGACCTCCGGAAGGGTTGGGCTTAGCCAACTATCTTCACAAGTACAGCGCAGGGTACGCTGAACTAGCTCGACCCTTGTCGGATCTCTTAAAGAAGGATGCTGACTGGGTCTGGGAGCGACAGCACCAGGATGCTTTCGACAGCATCAAGGCGAGCTTACAGCAAGCGCCAGTCCTGGCCTTGCCGGACGAAAACAAGTCATTTAGCGTCGTCTGTGACGCTTCTGACTATGCAATAGGCTGTGCGCTGTTGCAGAAGGACGATGAAGGACACGAACGTGTTATCTCCTTCCAGTCTAGGCAGCTGAAGGCTGCCGAATGGAACTATCCCGTTCATGACAAGGAGCTACTTGCAATGAAGTACGCTCTTGTCAAGTTTAGAGTTCATCTCTTGGGCACAAGACCCTTTGTGATCTACACTGATCACGCATCCTTGCGGACTGCCACCAACTCGCCGCATCTGTCACAGCGGATGGCGAGGTGACTGTCATTCTTCGCGGGATACAACTTCCGCGTTGAATACAAGCCGGGCAAGCTCAACGTGCTTGCCGATGCATTGTCGCGTCGACCTGACTATGAGCTAGCTCATGTCAGTCGGGTCACGACAGATCTATACGATCGGATACGCTTAGCGTATCAGGAGGACGAAAACTACACACCACTGGTGCAGTTCTTGTCCGATGGCAAGGACGCCAAAGTCGACAGGCTTTCGCCTCGACAGCAGGCGCAGCTTCATCGTTATGAGCTGGCCGATGGGTTACTCCACTTCGAGTAGACCCTGGAGATCCCCTTCGGGTTGCCGTTCCAAACGACTAGGATCTAAAGAATGACATACTTCTAGAGGCGCATGATGCGCCGACGAGTGGCCATCTTGGTCAGGAGAAGACCTACCAAATGGTCTCTCAGACATTTTGGTGGCCCCGGATGTATATGTGGGTGGTACACTATGTCAATACATGTGAAACATGTCAGAGGGTGAAGCCTTCGGGTCACGCCTCGGCTCCACTACAGAGCCTACCAGTACCAGCGGATTGCTGGAAGTCGATGAGTCTCGACTTCGTCTTCGGCCTGCCGGCCGCTGGCAAAGGCAACACCGGCATATTGGTGTGTGTCTGCCGTTTGAGCAAGATGGTGCATCTTGCTCCGGTACGTGACAAGGTCACCGGGAAACAAGCTGCACAGCTGTTCCTAGATAGCGTGTTTCGCTATCATGGTCTACCAGAGACCATAGTCTCGGACAGAGACCCGCGTTTCACGGGTGCGTTCTGGGACACCCTATTCCAATTGTTCGGAACTAAGTTGACGATGTCAACTGCGGACCATCCGCAGACGGATGGTCAGACGGAGCGCGTCAACCGCGTGCTCGAAGATACTCTGCGCAGTATCTGTGCGGAAGCACCTCGGTCCTGGTCGGATCAGCTTCATATGGTTGAGTTTGCACTCAACAATGCGGTACACGCATCAACGGGGTTTACCCCGTTCTACTTTAATGGGTTACGACACCCCCAGGTGCCGCTAACCTTGCGGGGAGGCACCGTGACCTCCATCGTAAGTGGGGGAGAGGCTCGGAAAACCTTTTCCTCCCAGGTCTCAGCAATAGAGCCCGAGTCTTTAAAAAGACAGTTGTCGTCGTTTATCGACAACAGGCTGACGTTGATCAGCCGGGTTAGAGACACAATGGCGTTAGCCCAAGATAGACAAAAGGAGTACTCTGACCCACAAGGAAGAGGAAACTTAAACGTGTTTAAAAAGGGTGAATTAGTCCTATTAGACACTAAGAACCTACCGCCAAAGGTGGTTAGCTCTGTAGGGAGCAACAAGTTGAAGCATCGCTTCATTGGACCCTTTGCGGTCCTGGCCAGACATGGCGCGGCGTATACCATTGACCTCCCGAAGTCAATGGCGACGCACCCGACGTTCTACGTGGGGCGTCTTAAGCGGTATCACGATCCGCTGGGTGTTCCTTCTCTGACGGAGGAAGACAAAGGTAAGAGCTCACCTCCTCGAAACGAGGCTGAGTCCTCTGGACAACCGGAGCTGCCGGTGTCGAAGCCTGTGAATGAAACGCAGGCTGGTACCCACGCGAGTCATACGAAGGGTATGACGGTAGCGAGTGGGAAGAACTTGGGTAAGAACTATATCCATAAGCCGAGTGGTACGAGTACCCCTGCGGCTCATAAGAGGGCATACGACCATGCACCTCATGGCTTAGAGTCTCTAAGCCTCGTCGGAGCTCCTTCAAGGCAGCAGCCGGAGCTCGGCGGTCAACGCGCCCATGGAGCTCATGAGTCTCACGACCAAGAGCGTCCAAGTCCTGACGAAGGACCTCAAGGGCCCCCGGCTTGCCAGCCTGAGAGGCAGCCTGACCACCAGGTCCAAGCCCAAGGGCTATCTCGATCGCATAGACGCGATCTCAAAGCTGACGGACCTCGTCGCTTAACAGGGATCCCACAGAGTCCCGACCCGAAGTTGAGGGTCCAGAAGGATAAGGTTGAGAGGGAGCCTCGTACTCAAACGCGTGCAAGAGCTCCTCCTGCCCTCCTTGATCGGAACGGCGAGCTCCACTACCATGTGGAGCAGGTCGTCCAACAGCGACAGCGCTCTGGGAAGCGCCAGCTGCTAGTGAAGTGGCGGGGTTACCCCTCGTCACAGAACTCGTGGGAGCCGGAAGACCGGCTCCGGGTTGACTGTCCGAAGGCTGTTGAGATTTGGGATCTACAACAGTCGGGGCGTAAGTAGTCCACGGCTTTTTAGCCGCCTTACGGTGTACGGTCCCTGGGTTGACGGACCCGTACCCGCGCTCGTCTTGAGCGCTGGACTTAGACTGCTGTCTAAGTCCCTCCATGACGGAGTGGAGTTGGCGCTTAGCGATTAAGTGGGCAAACTCAATGCGAACATCGCGCTGGTCCAAGACATAGGACAGCAGACGATCTTCTCGGACTTCTTTTAACTCCTGAACTGTGAAGTTCTTTAGAGAAACCCATCTCCAGAACAGGTCTTCTGCCTGGGTCTGGGTTGTGGTGCTCTCGGGCTGTACCCAAGGGTACCCCCAGATGGAGAAGAGCCCACCACGGTCTTCCGGTTTCTTCCGGAGACTTGTGAATTCCTTAAGAGGAATTCGGTGTGGTGCAAGCAGCACATACCTAGCGGCCTCAATGTCTCTGACAAAGAGTGGTTCATCTTGAACCAAGGCACGCTCATAGGCGTCACGCGAAGTGCGCCCATGGTTAAGACCACGAGGGGCCTTGAGGTGCTCCAAGAATATTGGAGACCCAGACCCCGCATCCGGTGGGTAGTATCAGCGAGGATACACCGGCGTGCGAGGCACAGGAGTGCCTTGCAGTTGAGCAGCTTGATAGCGCTCCTGCTGCTCATCGAGATCATTGGAGATTTCTTGGGGCTCAGAGACAGCCCCCTCCTCTTCCTCCTTGTCTGAGGAGTCGAACAGGGATTTGAATCCCTTTGCAATGGAAGGCTCTGAAGTAGGAGAGCCAGGGGCTGCGCGCTTCTTAGCAGCAGTAGCACCCTCACCAGCCCGTTTTGGAGAAGCTGCTTTCGCAGCTTGGGCTCGAGCCTTACCTTCAGTTAAGCTAAGGTTCTTGGCAGGCGAGCTTGTCGAAGCTGTCTTTGCCTCCGATGATTCCGTATCATCAACAGGAGCGTCCTGCGAAGGAGCGTCCTGTGCAGGAGTGTCCTGTGAAGGAGCATCCTGAGAAGAAGGTGGATCCTTAGCGGATCCAGGAGAGTCCCCGTCGGACTCTGATCCCGTGATAATAGGAATGTGGAATTCCGGGGATTCAGACCCAGGACTGTGGTCGCGATAGGCGAACCGAGGGTTCGGCCTATCGTCGGGTGACAGGGAGCGCGAGCGACTGCGTCGCGGGCTCCCTCCTTGTCTGGTAGCAGCAGCAGTGCGCTTGCTGGCTGCCTCGGAAGCCGCCTTGCGGGCTTCCTTGCGCGGAGCGGCCTTGTCTTTCGACTTGGCCTTCCAAGTCTAAGACCGCGAGGTCGAAGACTTGGAAGGCGCCGAAGCGCCGCGGGTGCTTGCCTTCTTAGGCATCTTGGGAGGCTGACGTGGAAGCCTCCAGGTGTCTTGGACGCGCAAAAAGGCTGAATGAAAGCCTTAAGCCACAACCGTGGCTCGTCGATGGGTATCGACAAAGGACAGGAAAGAGAGCGGAGCTCTCTTCCTAGCTCCTCATTGGTGGGGGGTGTTTCCAACCTAAGTGGGGGAGGATGTAACGGGGTTACATGAAAGGGGTACCCCAGAAAAGGGTACCGCCTTTAGAAGTAGATATACTTCTGTGGGTATTTGTTTTAATAATCTGTTGTGGGTGGTGTGGTCCACACTATGGTGTGGACCACACTACTGCCACGTGGGTCTAGGTGGCTGAGGGCCAACCAATAGCTTTAAACCTACCTTTTATGTGCATAATTAGGATAAAGTATAGTTAATTAGGAGTTTGTATTACAGGCCAAATGAACCTAATTAACTATAAATAAATCAGTCTAAAACTTACGCTAAACTGGCTATTAAGTCCCTAAGACCAGGGACTAGTGAGCACGGTTCCTCAAGCACGGTGCTCGTGTGACCCCTCAAAACGTCGTTCGAAGTGCTGTGGTACAAGCGTTACTTCAGTTCTATAAAGCTCATAACTATTTCTACTCGGACATACAAGTAGAAGCAAGGAATAAATCAAGCATGCATGTTGCTGATTCGGTTATTGACTTTACTACGTCAGTACCTTCTTCAGTTGTAGTGTGGCGAAGTGGTTCTGCGAAATCGCAAGATCGCAGGGGTCCTATTACACACGGCGCCCGAACTGACGACTAACGGAGAGGGTACTTCGATCTTCCGTGAAGTTATCTCACCTTGTGTACCCGTCGGTGGGACTAGATCGCTCCTCGGGTGATGTCAGAAGACGCGCTTGTCGTTGATCTTGCTGTCTGACTGGACAGGGGGAGAGGTGGCAGCAGCGGGGATACTTCTACTCGCTGCGCCGGGTAGATATAAAGTAGGTGTCCTTGATCGATCTCGACCTGGCCAGTATCGTTCTTGGCCGGGGGGGGGGTGTCTTGTGGTCGGTGTGTGACCAGCTTCCAATGAATCCAATACATGGTTGCCGCTTCCTATAGCGGGGTCTTAAGATTGAGGGACGAGCGTCCAGCCAAGCAATCTGGGCGTAGGGGTTCTACTTAGTGTCGATCTTGATCTTGCGTGACGTCGGGAGGGCCAATCTTGTACATCCCTGCCCTGAATAGCGTAGATGAAGAGGACTTGGGTAGTATAAGGTAAAAACAACTCTGAATTAATGGTTAATATCCTATGCTTCCCATCTGTGGCTATCCATACTGCACTGGCGTCATAACACCTATAATAGAGTCAAGATCGACATTACCTGAAAGAGTATTGTTAATGGAAGGCCAGAACTCCGATGGACAATCTGGTGTCTCGAGCACAAGTGCATTCCAGGAGAAAGCGAAAGCTCATAGTATTGCCAAGCTCGGAGAGAGATTCGTCCGCGCCGGACATGATATTCTTACTACCAACCAACGTTCGTTCTTAGGACTGAAAAGGGTGTTCGTCAGGTTTGTGCTTTGGGTGTCAACTCTTCGGGGAACTTTCTATTGCTAGTTAGTACAAAGGAATCATTGGCGTTGAATATATTGATTAGATGGGATACAGACTCCACGGGTAATCCTCCGAGTCGGTAGTAATGGCGGCAGTTGCGTTTGTTCAAGGCAATTTTGAAGCCCCAACTGTCCGCGAAGACTTATGTGCTACTTTTAGGCTATACGTGAAGCTACCATACTTGAAGCATGATAGAGTCTCGGTAGGTTCTAGAAGCATTAGAAGCTCTCGGGGGACGGAGATCAAGTTGATTCACGAGAACATGAAAATTTTGTCGAAGCTTTTCTAGCTGTTATTTATTCGAAGTCGGTGGATGAATACGAAGGCCATCGACAGTACTAGCATGTACAAAGCCTGGTCATGGTAAAGTGTAGAGATGAAACGTGGTTGGATATTTGGAATGGAGAATTGAGCACTGCTGGACGAAATATATCACTTCCATTCAACATCTAGGGTAGAAGGATATCACTCAGCAATGAAATTATGGCTTCTCAACTGGACTTGCGATCATCTTACAATTTATAAGAGAATGACTTTGTAGTGGACTAAAAGTATTGACGGTCACGAACAGGCAGTTGCGATTGAAGCGGCTCGAATTACGAATGCACTGCTTAAAAATGTTTACGAAGGTGCAGTTTTGAAAATATACAACTACGCCCTGAAACAATGTCAAATACTTATTGGCCCTGTAATTTGGGACACCATTTGTTCCGGAACTTTCACAAAGACAACAGGTCTACCGTGCACCTGCAGCGATAGCTAGATCTACTATCAAGCTGTTCCAACTACGCCAACTTCGCAGATAGAGCAACCATGGCTCCACCATACTTTCGATAATCCCATCAACGTCATGGATTCAGAACTCAACCGAATCTTGAGATCAGCATTCACCCCAAGATAACCCACTTTATGACAATGGCAGGATGTCACGTAGCTTGAGGGGGCGCGGGGGGCGAGACTGCAGCGCAAACGGGTGCTGAGTGTAGGCGGAGGACAGTACCTAGCTAGGCACTTGGTGCTTGAAGAGGAAACTGGAAAGTGAGATTGAATGAGGCCTTATCGGTTCGCTAGCCTAGTTGCTGGAGCTCACCGGATTGCCCCCAGCATCAACACTAAAATCAAGTTTCCTATCTCTTCCTAAATCCCAAATGTTAACTATCCTTCCACTAACCTTGTTTTCCTTGGCCACGCCGTCTTGCAGATCTTGAAGTTAATCTAGAATCCAGTTTCCATCCTGGATACTAGCACATCTTATGATTTTGGACCAATAAATTTGTGGATAGGCCAAATATATACAGAGTTGCATATGTATTTTATGTAGTTGACGAGGTTGCTGTTGCTGGCAACCGCGCTTGTGACGGCAACTACATCACACAGAAGCAGCAAGAAGCAGCTCCGTCTGGACTGCCTCGATGGCAGGAGGGAGCACCGTGAATTAACCACCGCGGACTTGAGTAGATAGCTCAGTCTAGAATTTACCTGCTGGGTAACAAATCAAGTGGGCCCTACCGGGAGTTCCAGCTCCCAAACCGCTGTTTAACACGCCACACCATACATAAACGGACAAACCTTCTCCAAACCGGAGGAAGTCTGAGGCCATTATATTTACATTCTCAGTTGTTGGATTGATCGGTCGAATACACATGTGTCGGGGATATATGAGTTAAGCACTCGCTAATAATCAAAGACCTTCGTGCACAACGTGCACCTGAGAAGACCACCAAACGCAACTGGTCGCAAGGGAATCATGCCATCCAAAACTTGTGCCCATGAATTGAGAAGTTTTAAGAACCCCACAACCAATCACGCTACATACTATCGGAAAGGATCTGATCCAAACGGAATCGAAGGGAGATGTCCATCTGAGAAATGTCAGAACTTCGTGCTGACAAAGAGCAACATTTTCAGGAAATGCAAGACAGCACGCAACGAACTAAAGCTTTTGAAAAGATTTGTTTCCAAACAGGTAAATCACGTTACCGGGTGTACTATTCTCTTCTTCATAACTCACTTTCGTATGTATTATATCCTCTCTGTTCAGATAGAAACATTTCTATTGTGTTTCTATACCGGGTGTCCGTAACAATTTTAGGGGGTATCCGGAACATCTCCCAGTCCTACTAGCATGCAGCAGACCAGTCTCGAAGATGACTTTGACGATCTTATATGAGCAGTAGTCACTAACGAGGTAACTACTTCACCTGGCGCAGCTTCTACTTGTGAGTAGGAATGTCAAAAGCTTTATTCGTAGCACAGCTAGTTCCACAATGAATGTGGTTTACTTTCTGTGCAAGGCAAATCCATAGCTTATCCGACGACCAGTCTCAACTTTGAGGTCCGTCACATATATAGAAGTCACTCACTTGTTCACCCGTTTCTCATACTCTCTTCTCGAGTTCAAATCCACTCGCCATACCATCCCTAATTCATCAATAGCCATTCACTATCTGTAGCAGACGAATATACATCACATCATGTCTTGCTGCCCTTAACCTCAGGTCCCAATTACCCCCTTATGTGCTTTGATCTGGACTTGATACTCCAGAACACTCACATAATGTTTCTTCATACCACATTGTGGCGCTCACTTACGATGACCTTCTTCCTCCGTTTCTCTAGCCTTCTTCTTGACTGGCGGTTGTCCCTCTCGTTGACTGAGTATATTCTCTTTAGTTGCGGTGTCACCGAGTTCACACACCCTAGTGTCTCTCGGTGTTGCCTAAATGCCTCGCTAGGCAAAGGCTTCATCATCGTGTCCGCAACATTAGCTTTTGTTGCTATTGGCCCGATATTCATGTTTCTTTCCGCAAGGTACTCGCCTATTCTTGAGGTATTTGATGCTGAGTTGTTTTGTCCGTCGACGCTTTCCGGCATGTTTCATTAATTCTCGACCACTGCTCGAATCACAAAACATATTTGTGTTCTCTCTCGGAAGCTCCATCTCATCTACCAGTTGTTCAACGCAGACAGCATCATGCAACCTTGTGTTAGCTGCAATCAACTCCGCCTCACACGTACTCTCTGCCAACA
Source organism: Phytophthora palmivora (assembly GCA_008079305.1). Lineage (NCBI taxonomy): Eukaryota > Oomycota > Peronosporomycetes > Peronosporales > Peronosporaceae > Phytophthora > Phytophthora palmivora. Next base: position 120,003 of record VOQZ01002037.1, read on the forward strand.
TTCCTTGCTTCCAACTCTTCGCTGATATCAATTGACCGTTGCAGAATACTGTAAATTCACCGACCGACTTAAAATCCTCAACATCTGATGCGTAACTAGCATCAGCGTAACCTCAATCTGAAGCTTTTCATATTTAGTAGCTTCTGTCAGAGCATAGTGCAACCCCATATCTTGTGTGGTGAAGTGGATCACTATGAATCTATCAAATGACTCGAATGCTCGGTTGTCACAATATATAAAGTCATCAAACGTAGATCCGCGATCCGCGGTTGGGGATTCGGATCTTGATGATCAATGATCTAAAGAGGTTACGTCGAGAATAACCGGTGATCTGCAACCCGTCCGTGCAGGTCTATATACTGGGAATGGACATGAAGATATAATGTGTGGAAGTGAATGACGTGAGGGACTGGTGATAACGAGGTTATAATGCATGCAACTTGGATCTATATTGCGGGATCTAAGGATCTGGATCCAGGTCTATTTATCGGGATCTAAGGATCTGGATCCAGGTCTATTTATCGGGATCTTCAACTAGATCCATGTGATCCGAGATCACCTAATGCCTGGGATTTACCTCAGGGATCTAGATCCAGGTCTATGGATCTCGATCCACAGCTAAAGCTAAGTGATCCGAACTCACGGACATTATATCTAGATTAAGTGGTGATCCGAAGACTGATGGCATGTATTGGGATTAAGGAAGCTGTTGTATGCATATTGGAAAGGTGTTATGGTTGGATCCGGCTGGGAAGCATCAGATCAAGGTGGTCCGATAGATCCACAATTGGAGCAAGTATGATCTAACCTATTGGAGAGTGATCTGATGCGTGGAGGGTGTGATCCAGATATTACAAGGCTTGATTATAATATCGGTGGAAGGAGAAGACCAGATCACGACGTTGCGACTAGTGATCCGATGTTTATGATTCCGATCAGGAGTGATCGGTAAGGATATATACTGCTATGATGGTGAGTAACAAGAAAGGACAAGGATCAGGATAGCGTAATCAGTCGATGTGTCGTTAAGGATAGGTTACAGGATGGGATAGGTCTTAACATTAAATCAGAACCGAATTTGCATCGTACGACACAAGTGCTTCGCTACGCGCCTGGAAACGGGAACTACATTGACCCTATGGTATTAATAGCGAGTTAGGTGTGTAGATCTAGGGTGGTTGATAATATCTAGATCATATATTGGCTAGATCCAATTTCCTAGTACCTTACCCTAAGTGCAGACCCAAGATCCGGTATAAATTGCTTAGCCGGTAAACCCTCGATATCTCAACTGTCAAAATCGCGCTATTGGAAGCGTCAAGCAATCAAAGGGCTACAAGGAAAGGGAAATCAACTACAAAGGAATTACTACAAGACCAGATCCAGATCTAGGCCTCCGGATCCAAGGTTGATCTAATCGCTTGTAGTCCGGATCTACTACTGGCTACTCTACGACCCCAACGTCATGACAAAACTTTCAACCAACGCAGATCGAAAAACTTAGAAATCACCAAGAGAGGAAGATCCAGCCCAACCGACGGGTACACAAGGTGAGCAAGTTCAGCAGATCACGGATCATCGGAGGACCCCGTTCGTTAGTCGGTGTCCAGGCATTGGTGGGAAGCCGGATCCAGCAACCTCGCAGATTTTGCTGACCCCGCTACACCACAACCACATCAGGCAAAGCAATGCAGCATCTTGATAGTCACTTGAACAGCTCGCGTTAACATACACATACACAAGCATTTTCTTCAAGGCAGCCTTTGAACATGGCGGTGACTTGCTTATGAAGCCACCACCGCCACGCTTCAAGCAAAAGTTATCTAGAATCTTTCCTATTTTTAGCAGACGAGCTTCTAACGCAGCCCTGTGCTGAGGAAACAGCTACAGTTTAGCCTGCCGGTAGTACTGCACCACAGTATTTCGAGCTAGAGATTTTCCTTTTTTTGCCCTCATTAAATGCTATATAACTACCAAACTTGACCATTACGGATACAAAACACTTTCCACTCCCATCACACTCAATACACACACGTACTCTTCTATCACACCTTGAGATGTCAAAAACGTCAGAAAATACCCCACAGCAGTTGCCTTTGTACGCTTGGGGTTTCCGGCCATCAACTCTTCTAATCCGATACTATCGGTTGAATAAATGGCAAATATGTGGGTGATACGCTATTCATTTGCTGTTTGCCTAGACATATTTTGGAAGGCGTTTCGACCAGATACGTCGGAACGGCTGGCATACAGAACCTAATTCACTAACCTCATCCTATTTGACAAAATTATGGTAATTATGTGTTTTGATTGGATTAAATTGCTGATGTAAGTTCTTATTGGTTGTTGAGCTCAACACATACTAGTAGTATAGCCAGATAAGTAATGATATTCTACCATATAGTTTGTAACGCGTTCCGGGTAAGAAAACTAGGAACACCTTAATGAGGAAGCTGGCACTTCCTAGAAGACGATTACCGAGTAAATTCGAAAAGTGAGGAAGTCGGTGCTGCCCGTAGGACCTGCATCACTTGCCTCTTAATTATCTGCTCTACACGATGTTCTCTACCGTTTGGGATAGAGCTAATCACCTGTTAGGTATTCCTTACCAACATGAAGATAGAGCATTCCACAACTCATAGACTCTACTCCGTGCCAGCTGGATTACTGCACGGCAGTGCAGTATCCAATGTGTGTGGGCAAGGCTTGCAAACCAAGTTCACATTACAATTCCCTCCCAAGCCTTGACTACACTCAAAAGCTTTTCAGAATTTGAAAATTCGGATCTCTAGTCTCAATTAGAAACTCTAGTCCATAGTGTTAGAACTCACAGTATCATGTACGAGTGGTCATAGCTTTGTTTGTGACTATAATTGTCGTGTAGGACACGATAGAATTCTCACTTGTCGGGTGAGTTCCCACCACCAACACACACTTCCCCGTGAAGGCCAGCGATTGTTGGATCAAACCTGAAGACCAGGAACGATCCCTTACACCGGGTCGGTTGTAAGCGCTTCTGTATACCGAGGTTGTTTTAGGTAACCCTTACCTACACCTCTAGCCACGAGCTTAGACTAGGGTGTTATATTGCGCTTTCGCGCGTAACCCTGCAGTCCCTCAGAGGAAAGGATACCGGCGTGTTAGGCCTTATACAGGGGTGTCGAGTTATAACCTCGACGGGGAGCAAAATATACACTAGGACCTTATTAGACCCTAAGTACACACGTAACGACACTTCAGTGTCGCCTCCGATCTCTCGGCCACACCAATTCTTGGCCTGACCAGGATAAACTGTCGGTTCAATGTACCTTGAGTCTACCAACAGGCATCCCACACAACTGAGCGTGTCCTGGCACTTAAATAAGCTAGCTACCCTTACCTAAGTCGGACTTGACTCTTGTTAGCTGGGGGGAAGACTGCGTTTATAAACTGTTTAATGTGAGGCTCAGAGAGCCTCTGTATGTCATCCTATGTTTTGTCCTATGCCTGTTTACAAATATCAAGTGTAAACAAATCTCCGTAGGAGTCTCCGAGGTTTCAGAATAAGTACGACCGAGGGGTCGACAACGCACCCTTAAGTACGGATTTGGGACTGTACAGACGTGGGACAAGGGATCTGAGATGGGTACAGAGCCCTATCTCGGCCTAGTCCAGGAAGCCTCGGCCAGGTTATATTAGGCCAACCGAGGCTCTCGGATGTCACTATTCCTTCTCTGTCACTCTGTCGCGGGATGTATAATCCTCCAATGGGGTGAACCCTCGCTTTTCACCGAAAGGTTCTGTGGCGGTTGTCCCTAGCGACTGGGTCGCTAGCCCATCGTTCGAACCCAACACCACAACTACCCCCGCCCCGACGCGAGCCTTCCCAACTGGTGACCGTCGTGGCGCCTCATTCTCCAATTTTCCTTCGCCTGCCATGGTCCGCCAGTCACGTGCTCTGGAGCGGGCCACCGCCGCAGCTATGCAGGCTCTCGGGCCTCGAGATCAGGTATGTAGTAGCTTGTACGTTCATCCGAGGCTTCAGTCCACGCCTTGACTCACTGCTTGCATCTTCAGACGTCTACTGATGTGCCTTCCGAGGCCCAACACACTCCTCCAGAGGATCCTGGAGCCGCTGAGCAGGCGGCGAGGACCCCTCTGTCACCAACTCCCGCGCTGACGGTGGATTCAGCAACTCGCGGGGTGTCAGGAGGGTCTTCGCCTGTTTTATCGCCTTGCTCGCCTCCGACGTCTCCTCTTCCGCTTTCTTCCGACACCAACTCCCGCGCCGGCAGTGGATTCGGCAACTTGTGGGGTGTGTGGTGGGAGTTCTGTGGATGCGATCGATGGGAAAAGTCCTGTCGGAGGTCTCACCGAACAGTCGACCTTGACCCCTGCCGACCTTCAGCTTCTGCAGCTCGCCAAGTTTGTCATTGGCGTCGCTCGTAATCCTCCGTGCCGCGTCGACGTCAATTTGGACCGTCGTCGGCAGAGTGCGTCGAGTCTCAGCGAGGTTTTGGCTGCTGCTATCGCTCCCGTCCGGATTCCCCTTCATGAATCCGAGGAGATGGTCTCACTACGGGATGAAGTTTCCCGGTGCCAAGAGCAGGTCAAGGATGCCGAAGATAAACTTGCAACCGAGTTCCAATTCCGAACGAGAGCCGAGATGTTCTGCACCCAAGCCTCTTGTGAATGCTGCCGCCAACACTCTACACTCCGTTCGGCTGGAGAACGTGGCTCTCTCTCGGCAGCTCGCCCTGGCCAACGCTGCCATAGCGACTCACGCCGAGTCCATGGCTCAACTCGGCCTTCGTGTGAAGAACGCCGAGGCCGACTCTGCTGCAGCCATGCGGACGATCCGAAAGGATCGGGAGCGCTTCAAGGCTGGCATGGTGGCATATACCGAGCAGATGGCCAAGCTTAGGTCTTACCTGCTTCGGAGTGACAGCCGGAATGATTGTACGGTGCTAGCTCGCATCCAAGCTCTGAGAACGCTGGCTTGCAGAGGGCAAATTTGATCCTCCGTCAGCATTCGGCCAACCACGACCTAAACACCGATGCACTTGTCCTCGCTTCGGCGGCCATTACGGCCGACGACATTGACTGGAGTCTTCTCGGTCTGTCCCCACCGCGTGTGACGGTGGAACCACCTCCGACCTCGAGCTCTGGTCGTTCCGGCGGTGAACCAAGTGACAACGAGGCTTCGGATTCGGCGCAACAAGCCATTTCGGTGCCCCTACACACCACAAGTAACCAAGGGGGCGACTCCGAGGATTCCCAACCTGTCGGACCTCCTCCGAAGCGTCGTCGACTTCGTCGGCACCAAGTCCCAGCGGCTAAGTCTGGTTCGACTACCTCGGCGGCTCCGAAGTCTTCGTTGCCACTCAATCGGCGACTTGGTCGTCCTTCGGTGAAGCCCAAGCGTCGCTCGTCGGCCCCGACCCCTGTTCAGCTACCGTCCACAGCACTCTCATCTCCTGCTGTTCCACCGACACCTGCTCCGAGCTCTCCGACTCCCAGTGCTCCGATGTCTGCTACGCCGGTTTCGACTCCGACCGCTCCAACCCCACCGACTCCTCCTTTGACTGCGTCGGCCGTACCTGTGGAGATCCAGTCCTCACCCGCTCCGCATCAAGTGCCATCCGGAGTTGCGGATGAAAGGCTCGAGGACGGTGAAGTGGCTGACGAGCTCCCGGCAGCCTCCGATAGCAGGGCGGAAGACACTGAAGAGCTCCCCGACTCGGATGGGGATGCCCCTGTTTCCAATGCTGCAGCCTCCGGGCCCTCGTCCGAAGTCATTGACTTGGCGTCCGGTAATGCGGATAATGCCGAGGTTTCGAAGCCCGTGGACAGTCCATTCTCGTCTCCGGTGATTTCATTGGCGCGCAAGGATGGCCGGCCTGTCCGGGGAGCATCTGTGGTATCTGGTCTCCGTTCAATGGAGATGGTGGAACGAGAGCTCGCAGAGGACGATTTCGTCCTCGGTCTCTCTCCGACCAGTTCCACACCACCCGCAGGGGTGCGTACACCTCCTACCACCGCCTCCGGGACTGGTGGACGCCAGGTCTCTCAGATCCATCCTCCAAGCTCTCGGCCCATCTGCCGTCTCTCCTCCTGTAATGGGCCCTCCATTTACATAAGTAGCTAGACATCTTTCTGATATTACATAAGTAGGCATAATCGGCACACGACTAGCGTGTGCGGACTCGTCATCCTCTGATTGGATGAAAGTGGGGGAGCCAGTCCCCACTTTCAGCCAATCAGCTGTCGACCTTTATTTGAGTGGTTCACATTGGTCCTAAGGGCTCGCACCCCGGGCTAATAATAACTCAGAGTTGAATTTACCTCGGACTTAATACTTAGTTCTCAGTCTTATTGAGAACAAGACGCTTCCTCGACAGCTAGGTGTAAGTCAGTGACGGACATACATCAGGCCCGTTACACCTGGTAGCACTTAGTAGTCCTTCCTATGACCAAGTTCGAGATGAGTGAGAACCAGCCCGCTGGCACTCCAGCCATGACGCTGGAGCATGCAGCTTTTCCCCATCTCACGTCAAACGAGTGGCAGGCGCTCCACCGTCTTGCGGCGGTGTCAGGAGAAGTGGTCGTCACGTCGCTGCTGAGCTCAGCGACACCCGACCAGCATCGCCAAGCCATCCAAGAGTTCATGGTCTGCGAGCTCGCCGAAGCAAAGCGGCGAGTACCAACTCCCTCGCAATCGAGGCAACGTCGGCCAAAGTGAACTTCCTACTATCCCGACTCTCCGGCAAGGCCAAGGAATGGGCCCTCGGCAAGCTCGTCGTCGACAAACACGCGTTCCCAACTCTGGAGATACTCCAGAGTGACCTTCGTCTCGCATTTGAACCACCCCAAGACGAGTCACGCGTTCGGACGACGTTCTTCGCCCTCAAGCAAGGCAAGATGTCCATGCGCGACTATGTCCAGAAGACACGCCATCTCGCGTCGTGCATCGTCACGAAGCCAATCGACATGGCGTCCCAAGTCCATGTTTTCGTATCCGGGATGCACGAAGGCATGACACGATACTGCCTTACGCGGGCTGAACCCGCGACCCTGGAAGAAGCTTTTGCCCTCGCGTTACGCGAGGACTATGTGGTGACATCGTCGTACGCAAGGACAACCTCCACAGAGACTCATCATTCGGGTCCTGAACCCATGGAGGTCGACGCCGTTGAGGCGTCGCAGCGCCAGCAATGGTCCCCCTCGAGGCGAGAACGAAGTAGCCGAGACAACCACCCGATGGTTTGCTTCCGGTGCCGGAAGTCTGGACATCGCGCGGCGGGGTGCCGCGCGCTTGTTCCCGTCATTACCTATGTGGAGCATCCCACGTCCGGCAAAGCAACCACGGCCGCTCAACCAAAAAACGGCCGGGACCAGTAGGGGCGGGGTACCCTACTGGTTGGAACGGAGGGCCGGGTCCACCGGTGGCAGACCGACCTCCTAGCAACCCCTGTGCTTCATGCACACTTCAATGCCACCACTGCCAGCGGTGACTCGAGACTGATCATCGTCAGTCTGCTTGTCGCCGGCGACCTCTCCGCGCGCTCCTGGATTCAGGTGCGACGAGCAACTTCTTCCGCGCGTCGTGCCTGTCGGTGCTTCCCGATAGTGTTCGCGTCCGGAACGGTCCGGGCGAGGTGGAAATCAAACTTGCTGATGGCAAGACTCGCCGCGTTGCGCGACGCGAGGTCTCGTTGCCGTATGCATTCGACGGTTTTCACTGCAATGATGACTTTCTCGTGATCGAGATGAATTACGCGTTTTATTGTATCCTGGGTATCCCATGGTTGGCCAGGTATCAGCCCCAGATCGACTGGTTGGCTCGTTCAATCAAGCGTCCTCACGCCTTCGACGTGAGCGAGGTATTCACACATCTCGTGGTTGCACCAAGAGACTGGCCTCACGTCACTGTCGTGGACGGTGCGTTCACGACGCATATTTTGCACAGAGCGAGCGATGGCCCTCTTTGCACGACCTGCGCAGCGCTGCTGACTGGCGGTGATGACGAAGGACGCGCGCGGGAGGACGCGCGGATGAAGAACGTGGCGGTTGAGCAGCGGCTCCCGCACGATATTGAGGCGGTTGAGCAGTGGCTCCCGCGTACTACCGAGGTGGTCGAACAGCGGTTCCGCATGTTAATGAGGCGGTCGAGCAGAGGCTCCCGCACGACGATGCCGCGGGTGGTCTGCCGTTACCACCGCGTGCGACCAGCGCGGTCGAGGACGAGCTCTCGCGCCTAGAGGAGGGTGTATCTTCGTCCAGCGAAAGCGACACCTCAGTCTCGAGCAGTGGCTCGAGACGCACAAAGACCTTCCGCAGGTCGCGCCGACGATTGAAGCTTCGCCGGAATTTTGCTGATCCACCGCCAGGACGGACTGAATCGGTCTGCATAATCGAGTATGCGGACGGTGATCCCTGCAAGACGCGCGTCATCGAAGTCGCGAGCCCACCTCGCGACGCCAAGTCCATCACCCGCCTCGCAGGCCTCTCCTGGAAGAAAATCCTCCGAGATCTTAAGGCCGGGGACATCGAGCAAGTCTGTCTGATCACCGACGCTGACTCGGTGCCTCACGAGATTAACTCTGTTGAACTCGACGACGCATCGTCAAGACCAAAGAGTGCTGAACCAAAGTCAGCGCGCGAGGAGCGCTCCGCCGCGCAGTCTTGGGAAACTCTGAAGGCCTCTGGTAACCCGGTCTACGAGACAGTCCGCGAGTTTGCCGACGTCTTCCCAGATAAGATCCCTGCGGTTCTGCCAGCGGATCGTGGCGTACGCCATGAGATAGACCTCGCGCCCGGCGCGAAGTATTGCGTGACACGGCAGTGGCCACTGCCGCGCGATCAAGTCAAGGCCATCGACGAATTTTCGAAGGTCGCAGGCAAGCTGGCCACGTCCACGAGAGTACCTCCCCACATTCGAGCCCAACCTTCTGTATGAAGAAGGCTACGGGTGGTTGGCGCATCGTCCGCGCTTTCAACAAGCTCAACGACGCCACCATCCCGGCGCAGACCCCGATCCCCCGCAAGGACATGGTACTGGATTCCATGTCGGGCAGCGTCGTCTTCAGTGCCATCGATTTGACCGATACCTTTTATCAGTTACTGATGAGCAAGAGTGACATCCCTCTCACGGCCGTCAGTACTCCCAGTGGAATGCTCTGGGAGTGGCTCGTCATGCCCCAAGGCCTGAAGAACGCACCCGCCACATTCAATCGCATGGTTTCCCATGTGCTTCGCCCACTCCGCGACTTCGCGTCGAGTTACTTCGACGATATCTTTGTCCACAGTCGCGCTGAGAATGGTTTCCGCGCGGTCGAAGTCCATATCCGGTACTTGAGGCAAGTGTTTCAGGTGATGAGAGCGAACAAACTGTACGCCAACCTCAAGAAGTGTGTATTTTGTGCACCGGAGATTCCGGTGCTGGGCTGTTATGTGAGCAAGAAGGGAGTACGAGCCGACGCAGAGAAGGTTTCGTCCATTTGCTCATGGCCCACGCCCACAAGTCCCACTGAGCTTCGTCAGTGGCTGGGTCTCGCGAACTATCTGCACAAATACACGAAAAACTACGCCGGCCTGATCCAGCCGCTATCGTCCCTGTTGAAGAAAGACACCACGTGGTCTTGGTGTCCCGAGCACCAAGCCGCATTCGACTCGGTGAAGAAGAGCTTGGCGTCTGCGCCAATACTGATGCTCCCGGACGATTCGAAGCCTTTCCACGTGGTGTGCGACTCTAGCGATTTCGCTATCGGGAGCGCGCTCATGCAGTTTGACAATGAAGGTCATGAACGAATCGTGAGCTACCAGTCACGACAGATGAAGCCAGCTGAGCGCAACTACCCTGTACATGACAAGGAACTCCTAGCGATGCGGTATGCTCTGATAAATTCAGAGTGTATCTGCTGGGCGACCAGGCATTTGCCGTGTACAGAGATCACGCATCGCTGCGGACAGCGATGAAATCGCCACATCTGTCCCAGCGCATGGAGCGCTGGCTGTCGTTCTTCGCCGAATACAACTTCGCCGTGCACTCCAAGCCGGGCAAGAACAATATCCTCGCCGATGCACTGGCTCGCCGACCAGATTACGATCCTCGTGTCGTGTTGGGTCGTCAAGTAATTGATGGCGAGGACGACGGTGATGATCACTGTCCTGAGTGCGCAGGGTAAGGTATCAACCTGACGTCTGTGTCCCCCGAGATGGATTTACGCGATGAAATCGTCGCGGCGTACACAGACGATGCGGTCTACGCCAACACCTTGGTGTACCTCCGCTCTCCCAATGACGAGACACTTGGAGCTCTCTCGCGCAATACGTGCAACCAGATCGACCGCTACCATCTTGACGGTGAACTGTTGTACTACAACATCGATGCTCCGCGAGTCGTCGTGCCCAACGACGACGATCTGCGAGCTCGCATCATTCACGAGTTCCATGATAGCCCCACATGTGCACACTTGGGCCGCGAGAAGACCTTCGCAGCAATATCCCGCGATTTTTACTGGCCTCGCATGTACAAATGGGTGCGTAAGTGGGTTCGCACTGCGAGACCTGTCAACGGGTGAAGCCATCCAAGTCGTCCCAAGCCCCACTACACCCGCTGCCGATCGCAACTGAGGCCTGGCGCTCAGTTTCCATGGACTTTATCTTCGGGCTCCCTCCCGATGCCGACGGTCGGAATGGCGTCTTGGTTTTCGTGGATCGTTTCACGAAGATGGTTCATCTCACACCCGTGAAGGATACGGTCACCGCGGCTGAGACCGCGGCGCATTTCGCCGATTGCGTGTTTCGCCACCACGGCTTACCGGAGTAGATCGTCTCCGATCGTGACCCGCGGTTCACGTCCGCGTTCTGGACCGCCCTCTTCCAGCTTCTGGGGACGAAGCTGTCGATGTCGACGGCGGCCCATCCGGAGACGGATGGCCAGACAGAGCGGGTCAACAGGGTCCTCGAAGATGTTCTTCGGAGTTACGCAACTTCTTTCGTGAGTTGGAGCAAGTTCTTACCCCTTGCCGAGTTTGCACTCAATAACGCTGAACACGCCTCGACGGGATTGACACCGTGCTTCGCGAATAACGCGCGGCACCCGCGCGTTCCGGCTCTTCTTGCCGTGGGTCATCCCACGGTGTCTGGTGTCTCCACTCTGGGTGGGGATGATGACGGTGTGAATGATGACTATGTTGAGACGAGTGGGGCTCACGACCCTGAGACACGGTCACCCGGTCCAAAGCCAAACAGGCTCTCGCGACGCCGGGTCCCGCGTCGTCTCCTCTCGCAGCATGGACGGCACGAACCCTGATTGACCCCGGTAATACCGGTACTCAAGTTGCGGCCAACTACGCGCCGAAGTCCCCGACGCGCCAAGTCGGTAACGCCGCCGTTTCGGCGTTCGTCCAGCGACGCGCGTCAATCGCCCGCTTTGTGCGCGATGCACTTCAAGATGCAGTGGATAAACAAAAAGAGAACGCAGACAAACGTGGACGCAAGAATATGGCTACCTTCCGGATAGGAGAGCAAGTCATCCTGTCAACCGATGGTATTCGCTCTTCTGCGGTGACCAATCTCGGCGCGAGCAAACTCGCACCTCGTTTTATTGGACCCTTCACAGTCGTTAAGGTTAACGGTGAAGATTACATGTTGGCCATTCCTACGTCATTACGACTACACCCGACGTTCTACGTCGGGTGGCTCAAGGAATACCACCCCGCTTCTATCCCATCTACGCCGGACCCTACGGCGGCGCCGGAGCATAGAGCGAACGCCCCTCCCGGTGCCGTCCGCGCCGCCCACTGCCGAGGCTGCGTCCCCGTCCGCGGTGCTCCAAAGACGCGAATCTCCAGCTCCCGAGTCCGCGCCAGTAACTCCCGATTCGACTGGCGCGCCGCTTCAAGGTCCTTCCGGGTCTCCGTGATCTGCGCAGTCGCCTGCTCAGCTTCCGCCTGAGCGTCCAGAGCACGATTCGCTGCAGTCTCCACATCCCCCTGGAACACCCAAGCGTAAGCCCTATCGCCGCGAACCCCCTCCGCCAATTGTTGACTCGGCTGGCCAAAAGCGCTGGATCGTGGATCACCTCGTGGCGCACGAGGGCCCTCCTCATGCGACGCCTCGTACCCGTACTCGTGCGAGTAGAACGTCCACCCGCGGGATCCCCCCGCGCGGCGCTATCGCGTTCGCTGGCTTGGTTACCCGCCTGACAAGGATACGTGGAACCACGTTCGTCCCTCCTCCGGGACGTCCCGGACGCGGTCCTCGAGTACGAGAACGAGATCGTGAACGAGAACGCCGCTGTCGCCGACCACGCGGTGACCGAGAGCGCGAACGACTACGCGCCGGCGAGGATACACCTCGCCGTGAACGAGCGCAGCGGCCTCCGCCGCGAATAGAAGCCACTAAGACCTCATTGAGCGCGCGCCGATACTTAGCGATCCACGACTGCTCCGATTCACCAAGCGGCCGCTCGGCGACCTCTCGCGACCAGTCCGCCTCGGAGTAATGCTCTGAGCTGCCATAGACAGCACAACCCTCGCGGACTTGCACGTAACAGATACGGTCATCATCTCGAACTTTACGCGTCTGCCCCTCGCGGTGCCAGTCTGGTTGTGCTCTTGCGGTGCGCAGGTGTTGTGGTTCCCACGCAGCGTGATCCCCCAGTGAGCGCCGCGCCAACGGACGTCTCAATTTCCAAGAATTTCCCCGTTTGCACTCACGTCCCGTGAGTGCTGCCTTGAGAGGAGGGTGATGTAATGGGCCCTCCATTTACATAAGTAGCTAGACATCTTTCTGATATTACATAAGTAGGCATAATCGGCACACGACTAGCGTGTGCGGACTCGTCATCCTCTGATTGGATGAAAGTGGTGGAGCCAGTCCCCACTTTCAGCCAATCAGCTGTCGACCTTTATTTGAGTGGTTCACATTGGTCCTAAGGGCTCGCATCCCGGGCTAATAATAACTCAGAGTTGAATTTACTTCGGACTTAATACTTAGTTCTCAGTCTTATTGAGAACAAGACGCTTCCTCGACAGCTAGGTGTAAGTCAGTGACGGACATACATCAGGCCCGTTACACCTCCGGCGTCTTCGTTGTTCCGCCCTAGGCGGTCTCAGTCGAGCGCTCGGAGACCACATGCGGTGGTCACGGCAACGTTGTCTACAGCGCCCGGCCCGGGCTCGGTGACTTTTACTCCCATCGGCAGCAGTCTTCAGCTTCCTCTCGGATCGAAGAAGCTCGCCGCTCTAGCCGAACCTTTCTTGGAGCCCGGTTTCACTGCCCCCGGTGCCCAGGAGGCTTGGTGTCAGATTCAGAACCGGAGTCTGTCCGAGCCTCTGCCGAAGGATGGAGTCTCACCAGTGTCTGCCGCCAGTCTTTCTGCTCTGATGGACTGGAAAAACTCCGGTCATCCGTGGCAGCAGCTAAGTCGCCGGCTACCCGAGCGGCCGTGCCTTTTTGACTCCAGCGGGTTTCCACCGGGGACGAAGATCTCCATTCGAGAGACTGGGCTCGGACGCACCGTCAAGATGTGGCGGCAGTTCCAAGGTACCTCCACGGACAAGTCCGAGAAAGCAGACTTGGGTCTCGCTTTGTGGGAGCGTCGCCACTGGATCCAAGTCTCGGCTGTCGAGAATTACCTCCGCCGTCTCGAAAGAGAACATGGGCGTAGAGATCCTCTGGTTGCCGCCTTGGTTGCAAAGTGGAAGACGTACAACAAGGCTCGGAATCTCCGTGCGGACCGTCTCCGTCAGCGGATGGTGTACCGAGTCTGGGAGTGGAGTATTGAGCGTGACAGCAAGCCTCGGGAGAACCCTGCTGAGCTCCTGCTGGAGCCCTCTTACTTGCAGTACCCGTTTGAAGTGTTGGATTGGGCCCCTACAACGGATAGCTGGATTCAAGAGCTAATGGTTCTGGATGCGCAACAGCCGTGGCGCAATTGCTGGATGGATGCTCCCGCCGAGCATCCGTATAACACTATCTTCGCTCCCTGCAACCCTGATGTGCCACTATTTGTTCCTCGGCATCGCTCTTATGCAAGTGTGGCGTCCTCGATTATGGTTAATCCAGCTCTGGATCCGGCCACTATTCGTGCTTTGTGGGCAGCCGAGTCCTCGGACACTCCAGGATCAGCTCCGGAGGCTCCGGTTTCCGGTATTTTAGGGTCTCCTCCTGCTGACATCCTGAGTGCCGACTTGGACGTCCTTGTGGACTTGGCTACCGCCACCACCGAGATATAACCTCGGTCGGCGTATTTCGGTTTCGTTGTCCAAGCTACTCCCGTAGTTCCAAGAGTGCTGTAGTGTTGTTGGTAGTTTGGTTTCTATGTCGTTCTTTGTCGTAGTCTCTAATTCACTGGTTCGTTTACTTTTCATGCAAACATGCAATGTTCGGTACAGTAATCTTCGTCGTTCATCTCTGTAGGCTGCACCGACCCCACAGAGAATTATCATTTCAATACAGTAGCTTCTTTCGTCTGTCACTGCAGACTCTACTGGCCTTGCAGGCAGGTCAATCTTCGGTGACACTCATTTAGTCCTCGTCGGCGGCTTGGACCATTCGCAACCGTCGGTCGCTGCGCTTCTCTCGCAAGTAGTCATAGAGAAGACCTCCACACGATAAATTATACGCAGGTTCACACGTTAGTTCATCGTATCCCAACCACTTCACTTTGAATTCTCGGACGGCTCGTTCGGTGCTTGTGGATAACGGGACGCGGTCGTCGAGAATAGCCTCGACCTCATATTCGCCGGCGAGTTGATGAGGCTCCCAGCTATCTTCGGGAAGCAATTCCTCGTCGAAATCTAGTCTCGTATCCTCTGTCACCTCCGGTGTCAGCCGACTCTTCGGTCGACTACCGAATTCGTTCACAGCCTTGAGTCGAGATACATGGACCACAGGGTAGAACCTGTACCCGCTTCGGTCGGGTAGTTCCAACTCATATGCGAACTCTTCGACCTTACTCTTCACTCGGAATGGCCCATGCCATCGGTGTGCTAGCTTCTTTGTCAGTCCTGGTTTCACACGTTCCATGTACAGCCACACCCGATCGCCAGGCTCAAACAGTGGTCTCGGTGCGGTGACCGGGGTGTCATCTGCTGCCCCTGAAACAGAGTGCGCCTCGTTCGAAGGCTCGGTCTGACCGGTATTCGGTATAGCCGCTTGTTCTCTCCCGCTAAGTGCTTCATTGTGTTTCCGGGCTCTCCGAAACTTCTGAGTGGCTTGATACGCTTTAGCCATTTCTAGTGCGATCTCCTGTTGAAGGTTCACTTCTCGGCGCCATGCCAATGCGTCAGTTTGCTTTCCAGACCCTCGTTTGAGCGACGAGGTCATCGCACGGAGCGTTGACTGTGCGTCCCTCCCATGGACAAGATAAAACGAAGTTTCTTTCCTCATTGCATCCATCGAGTTGTTGATCGCAAAGATTAACTTCTCGGCGATCTCATACCTGTCTTGTTGAAGTGGGTCCTTGGCGTACACCCGCACTGATTGCATGACGGTCTTCACCGACCGTTCTTGTTGGCCATTAGCTTGCAGACGGTAACTCAGGGTCGCCCTTGACCTCGATTGCATCATTTCGGCGAAAGCTTGGAATACCTCGCTCATGACAGATCATTGTCGGAGCACCGAATCTTCGGTAGACACACTCTTCGAAAGCTTTTGCCACACAGAGCGCGGTTGTGTCGGCCATTGCCTTTCCCATCACGAAGCCTGTGAACGCGCACTGGAAGATCAAAAGTGCTGTATTGCCCCTCCGAGACTTCGATAGCGGTATGGCAAAGTCCATGGACACCAGTTGGAACGGTCTCTCGGCTTGTACGTTGCCGGGCGAATACCCTCGGAACTGTGGTCGGCTCTTGCTAGAGCTGCAATCGGGGCAAGACCGTACGTGTTTTTCGACATCCGCGTAGAGACCGATCCAATAGTAGTCTTGTCTGATCCTGTTGAAGGTTCCGACAATGCCTTGGTGGCCGCCTTCTAGCGAGTCATGGCAGTTTTGCAATAACTCTTGGATCATCGTTGAGGGCACTACCAGGCGTAGGATACTCTCCTCTTGTTGTCGGTCGGTTTTCCGACGGCTCGTTCCAAGGTGATATAGGACATTGTCCTCGCCTAGCGTGAACCGATCCGACATCTTCCATGAATCCCTCGCTGCTCGATAACCGAGCTTTGAGACTTCACCACGGAGCACTGTCTTGAGGTTAGACCATCTTAACTCTTCGTCCTGAGCAACCGCGATCCGTCTCCGGCGCTCTCGTTGGACTGTTAGAGGGTCTATGTCGTTTGCACTCGGGACTGTTGGAGTTGAGTCTTCGGTGATCAGTTGTTCTTCTCGTACGTGGTTCTGGGCTTTGGTAGGCACATATTTCGCATTGTCTTGACTGTCCGCTCCTCTTCGGTCGACTACCCAGGTTTCGTTGGCAAATCTGACCCGCTTCTCGTTAACTTTAGCTTGCTGCCGGGTAGTCACCGTTAGGCGTCCAGTCGCAGTGTCGTCTTGCACAAAATCGAAAAAAGTTCTGCGACTGGGAGAGCCTGTTCTCACATGGGCTCGGACAGTGTTGACCGATGGTTTGTCCTCGGTCTGCCTTGGCAGTTGGTTCGTAGATGACGTCTTGAATGCGGTTTAGCGCGGTCAATTCTGACAGCCTGGCCTCGGTCGACACCGCTTTAGACACCTTGCCCTCGAGATTTTTGCTTGCAAGCGAATCTGCAGCGGCATTGAACTCTCGGACCACGTGCAAGTACCTCACTGACTGGAACTTGGTTGTGAGCTCTCGGTGGCGGTTCAGTTGTGTCAACAGTGAATCCTTACGACATGCGATCACTCCTAGGGACTGCTGGATTGCGAGTCTCGAGTCACCCACAATGACTAAGTCCTCGGTCGTGTGCTCCAATGCAGCTTGTTCTCCGTTGCTCATTCCCGCATATTCGGCGAGGTTCATCGTGGTCGTCTTGAGGTAATCACTCGCAGCGGTCACTATAGTCCACGCTGGTAATCTCCACAGTATCCATGCGCAACTGTCATAGCCACCGTGTTTCTCGGTCTTAGCCGAACCATCAAATGACAGCACGAAGCCTTGGTAGGACCTCGGTAGCCGTGCATAGAGTAGTTTCGGGTCCATCCTAATGCTCGGTGACCCTTTGGCTGGTGGTGCAACTTGCGCTAACGAGTCATCTAAGTCGTCGAAGCTCGTCAACCCTGCTTGGAGGAGCTGGGCGAACAAGCAGTCTCGTTCCTTCACCCGCTGCACCACTAAGTGCCACGGGGACAGCATGACTGCGAACTGGGTCGTGCGCCCGAACAGTGTCTTGGGCCTATGTACCCAGTCGAGCGCCGAAAACCGCGTATAGACGTGGATGGTCCGACCTGCGAGCTGAGTGTAGCACACCTTCAGCAGCAGTAGAAGGGCCAAGACCTCCTTCTCGGCCGGATGATAGTTCATCTCGGCGACCTTGAGAACACGCCTGCAAAACCGAACGGGTGTAACTTCCCGTCGTGTTCTTGCATGAGAGTAGAGCTCAGCGCCCACTCGTTCGCGAAGAGCATGACGTGCACCGCTTTGTCTCGGTCGAAGTGCCGTAATATCGGGGCGTCCATCACTTTCTGCTAGAGTGCCACAAAACTTCGTTTGGCCACCGTGAGGTAATCCCCAGGTGCGAAGTCCGCGTCCTTCAGCTGGTACAACGCCGTGCCGTACACTGCAAAGTCCTGGATGAACCGGGTGTAGTAGTTGAGCGCACCCAGGAACGACTGCATACCTTTCTTTGATGTTGGGAAAGGGACCTCCGTCCCTGCTTTGATCTTCTTCGGATCAGCTCGAATGCCTTCTGATGAGACTTCATGGGACAGGAAGTGCACCTTGGACTGCACGAATATACTCTTTGTGAAGCTGACGCTGATCCGACACTCTGTGAAACGTTGGAGCAGTCGGTCCAGCGTCGCTAAACAACCGTCGAACGTCTCGTTACCGAAGCATATGTCGTCGACGAAGGATCGTCGGTCGAACACCGGAACCAGCGAAGACTCGTCCGACTCGCCGTTCGCAAACATGTCACACGTGGGACTATTCACCAACAGGGACACCGTGTCCATATCAGTAGAAGACTCTCGGTCGGCCTCGAACTTGGTTCGGGCCCTCGGTGGAGCCTCTGAATGCTGGTTACAATCCTCTGTAGCGACTGTCCGGGCATCTTTGGTCTGTTCTTCAGCTTCACGCATAGCTTTCGCGAATTACGACCACCCGTCCTTCGGCTGGACAAATCCCCAAAGAGCATTGTCGATCATCCGCTGATAAATCATCGGTGCGTTCTTGAGACCAAATGGCATCCGTAGCCACTCAACATTCCCCAGTGCGCAGACAAATGCAGAGATCTTCCGAGCTCTCTGTGTCATCATTATGTCCCAAAATCCGCTCGCCGCGTCCAACGGGCAGAACCATAGGTAAGCTTCCATGTCAGTCAGAAGGTCGTCCACGAGCGGCATGGCGTACTCCATGATCGCTGTGACTGCATTCGCCATCTTGTAATCAATACACAGACGGATATCGACACCGTTCTTTTTCAGAACAATCACAATCGGGGACGCCCACGGGCTGTCCGAGAAGGTAATTAATCCAGCCCGTAGCAATCCTTTCAGGAGCTCATACAGCTTTCCGAGAAATCGCAGCGGCATCCTCCGAGCCCTCTGTTTGATGGGCGCGTGACCTTGCACGTCAATATCGCACACCACATCGTATGCCGGTGGTGGTAGCGCATTACCACTTTAGATCATGATCTTCTCGTGACGCTTCAACACATCAACAAGCTTCTGTTGTTGACCCACGTCCAGGCCCTTGTTCTGAACGTTCGGACCGATGTAATCTAAAGCAGTAACCGTGATCTCGGTCAGGTCAGGCAGGAATGCCAATTCTTGTGCGTAGTCGGTGAGCTCGATGTCGTTCGCCAAGTGCTCGGACACGCCATTCTCTTCAGCGTCACGTCCCGACACAACTCCTGCTGCAATCTCATGCATCGCGGACACGTAGGTAGCATTCAACAGACACTCCGGATCTTCAGTAGGACACGGGGTATGTATGGCTCGGTCGTATGGCTCGTCCAGAATCTGGACCGAGGTGCCGATATTCTCGGATGTCACCCCAGTTGAAGACTCGGTGCACGCGGCATCGTCTGTAGCGTGAGTCGGGCACTGCCTCTGAGCTTGTTCGAACACTCGGTCGCCACTCTCTGACACTGGTATCGTGTACTCCGATTCCTCGGTCGGTATCCTCTCGACCGCTACGCCATCCGATGCATCTGCAACAGCTCTGAATGCAAGCGAGTCGTCTCGTCGACCACATTCCCTGCCGGTCGAGTCTGTGGCTTGTGTCATATCCTCGGCGCAATAGACTTGGGACTCGTCGACTGGGCCCGAGTCCTCGGCGTCTCTAGTGAGAATATTCCGAGGTGTCGGATACTCTCTGCGCTCGGCCGCAGGCGGCTGTTCGGCTAGCCAGCATTCGTAGAGCTCGCCTTCTCGTTCAAACAGCGTCTCGTCACGGCTCTCCGCGTAGGCAAGGATCTGGCACTCCTTATACTTGTTAGACCGTAGGTGTACGTACCCAGACTCACGCGGAAGTTCGCCTATCGGTACCAATAACACAACCGACTCATGTTTCGAGCAATTAGCGACCCTCGGTGTCACATTCGTCAGCCGGATCCACGTCGGGTGTCCACGTCTAAACCTCGTTACCGTCGGGACGAGTCTCTCCGTCCATCGGATCCAGACCTCGTGAGTGTCCCGAGGGGGTCGTTTGCACTGAACCCGAAACTCGCGCCACTCGTGACCGGTGATATACAGGTCTTCGGTCGGTCCGCCAACTACCTGAGTGCCATAGGGTTCATCATCAGCGGCGCTCAGCGACTTAATTAGTGGCACCATCACTTCATCTGGCAATCTGGCTGTCCCGTGGAACAGATCCAGCCGGACACCTGCCGGAATCATGAAGTCCGTTCCGAGGACCACATCGACTCCTGCACTGTGGTTCATGATCCACATGTCAAACTCATAAACTCGTTCCCACCACAGGGTGATCTTCACGAGCGCCCGTCTACGAGTCTCTAGCGCTCCGGGGTCAATGCCCCGCACTTCCAAGCTTCGGCCGTGGTCCGGGACTTCACGTAGCCGCAACCGCTTCGCGTAGTTCGCCGAGATCACGCTGACGTTGGCTCCAGTGTCCAACAGAATCCCCGTTCGCACATCGTACTAAAGCTCTCATTCTCTTCCTCTTGTCGTACCGTTGGGACGACCACCACCCCAATCTCTCGCCCGGGAGCAGCTTCGACCTTGGGACGAGACTTCGGGGCGATCGTTCAACTCGAGACATACTAGCAATCGAACCCTCGGTCTTGTGGCCACTAGGTTCGCCAATACTCCACTCTTTCACTCCACACGCACTGAGGTATACACCTCTCTCCTTTTCATTTTCCATCGTTTTCACACTCGTAATCTCTCGGTCTTCGGGCCAATTCACCTCTCCTGCGAATGCGAACATATAGTCGGCATCTATTGCAGGTTCGGTTAACTGTGGTAGCCCGATTGGGATCAACCCAGTTTCAGTTGGCGGGCTGCCTAGTTTAAATGATTCCCGAACACTAAGCTTTGCAGCTCAGGCGTGAGATCTTTCTAGTCGACCTTCGATCGTAGGAGGTTGGTGAGCTCGTTGAGGGCGTCACACTTTCCAGCGTCGAGCACTTGTTTACACAGCTGGCATCGCTATTACTGTAGCAGTAATGCACGGAGTGCGACATACTGCCACAGGCTGCACAAGGACCGTACTGGCGCTGTCGGTTGTCTCGTCCGTAGCCTCGGTCTTTGTTGAAGTGACCATTACCGCTCCTGGGGTGTCCGTCGTCTAACCGGGCAAACATACCCTCTGCAGCGGCGCGGCGTTCGCTGTCATTGGCGGCTGCAACGTGACCGTATTCACCGTCGGGGCTAGAATCGATGTCAGAGCTCTCACTGGAACTTCGGCTACCGTCCCGGTGCCGTTCGTCTTCGCTAGATGTCTCGGTGCTGTCATAACCATGATGGCGCGTCTCTGGGCGGTTTAATCGAGACCTAGTAGCGTCGTTCACATTCAATGCAGCGACGAGGTCGGTCAGCGCATTCTCCACCGTGACTCTCGGGCGTGAATCGTCGCGGCGACGTTCTCGGTCATGTCGATCAAGGCGATAGCTATCTCGCGAACCCTCTGTGCGCCTACCATCATGTCGGCGGCTGTCTTCTTGGCCTCTGTGCGCCTACCATCATGTCGGCGGCTGTCTTCTTGGTTCTTAGGACGGCGTCCTGACGACTCTCGGGATGTTTTACGCTCCCGATGACGGAGGATGTCGTTGACCATATCTTCGAGGTCATGAATGTCCTTAACTCGGACGTGACACAGACGTTCTTCTAGACCTCGGTCATAGCACGTATCCAGAAAGTATTCCACATGGTCCATAGCATCGCGTCCACCGTTCTCGAACTGCACTCCGGCATAGCGGGCATAGCCGTTAAGCCTATTGAGGTAACCACACACGTGCTCTTTGTCCTCTCGTTTCGCTGAATAATACCGAGCCTTCGCAGACTGAGTAAACCGTGAGCAGTAGTACTTGATAAATGCGTCGCTCAACAACTTCCACGTACGACGAGTCTTGCGTAGGAGTTGTCGGTACCAATGTAGAGCTCCATCTTGGAGACTGAGTTCGAACGCCATGCACCACTCGTTCGGTGACGTGTGCGTTCCCTTCATCTCGTAGATAAAGGTTCGGAGCCATTGCATGGACTTCTCGCTCTTGTTCCGGAGTCCAAAATAGGGCTTGATGTTGCCGAGTGGAAGGTGGGTTGCGAGCTCAAGCCTCGGTGTGGAGCTCTTAGTCTCCGCCTTGCTCAGCTCGCGAATCTGGCGCGCCCACTCCTCGGTGAGGTCTCCATCGAGATAATCGAAGTCACCTGAGTCACTATCGCTGTCCGACGAGTCTTCTGGACTATCGTTGTTCCTGGCGGGACGTCGGCCAGTCTCTTGACGAGTGTTCGGAGTGGGGCGTAGACTTTCTGTCTCCTCGGCTAGCCGCTCAGATCGACTTGCAGACCTCGGTGTCACCATGTGCGAATCTTGCATGTACGGTGAAACCTCGGCTGTAGCCGTAAAGACGCCAGTATCAGAACCCTCGTTGACACGCTTCTTGGGAGTTTGGGGAAGTGGGACCTTAGATGGGTCCGCTGCTTCCGGTGCGCGTCGGGCTATAGGTTGACGGCCTGCCCCAATCTCGGACACCCCGAAAGACGTCCGCATCTTCTTCTTCCACTTTCGCAACGCTGTGCCGGCATCAGTCGGCGTCCGAACCTTGAGTGCGGCGTCAGATGGAAACCTCTGAGGCTCGCACCCCATAGCACGGAGGAGTAGCACAGTATCCTGAGCCACTTGTCGAGTGCTCGTTGAGTCAATGGGCACTGCTAGCTCACCCCCAAGGTCCATCCAGACAGCCTGGCGGACCTGCTTCGGGCCGAACAGTTGCATCCAATTGCTCCGCTCCTAGTCTTCATGAGTTCCAGGCAGCGACCTAGAACCTTGTTGACAGTCGGCGTATCACCATTGACTGGTGGCCGGTTGCCTGTCGACCGAGAAGTTGTCTTCCCGGTCATCGCCAACTGCTTCAAGCCGTCGGACCCATCATCACTGTCCTCGGTGGCCGGTTCAGGACCTGCTACGTCATCCAGCTCTTCGGTGAGGTTACGCGCGAGCGACCTCACCCCTCCGCTGCGGCCTACAGATACCACAGCGGCTTCCGAAAGGTCGGGCATTGCTGCTTTCTCTTCCAGGTACTCTTCATCGTCATCTTCCTTGGCGTCGGAGTATCCAACCGATTCGTCGAGACTTCCTGAACGTTCGGCAATCGTCACCAAACGAGATGTCGGTGGTGTCGACAATGAACTTCCAGGGTGCACCGTAGGTTCGGTGCGTGTTCCACTTGACTTCATCGGTGTCGCTGGTACCGCTGACTTGCCTCCTTTCGCCATTTTCTCTCTTTTTCTCTCTCTCGAATGCTCGTTAGGGTAGAACCTAACACAACCACAACACACAGAATGTCACACCAATCCCGGGTCGCGGCACCTGTTGTCGTGTAGGACACGATAGAATTCTCACTTGTCGGGTGAGTTCCCACCACCAACACACACTTCCCCGTGAAGGCCAGCGATTGTTGGATCAAACCTGAAGACCAGGAACGATCCCTTACACCGGGTCGGTTGTAAGCGCTTCTGTATACCGAGGTTGTTTTAGGTAACCCTTACCTACACCTCTAGCCACGAGCTTAGACTAGGGTGTTATATTGCGCTTTCGCGCGTAACCCTGCAGTCCTTCAGAGGAAAGGATACCGGCGTGTTAGGCCTTATACAGGGGTGTCGAGTTATAACCTCGACGGGGAGCAAAATATACACTAGGACCTTATTAGACCCTAAGTACACACGTAACGACACTTCAGTGTCGCCTCCGATCTCTCGGCCACACCAACTCTTGGCCTGACCAGGATAAACTGTCGGTTCAATGTACCTTGAGTCTACCAACAGGCATCCCACACAACTGAGCGTGTCCTGGCACTTAAATAAGCTAGCTACCCTTACCTAAGTCGGACTTGACTCTTGTTAGCTGGGGGGAAGACTGCGTTTATAAACTGTTTAATGTGAGGCTCAGAGAGCCTCTGTATGTCATCCTATGTTTTGTCCTATGCCTGTTTACAAATATCAAGTGTAAACAAATCTCTGTAGGAGTCTCCGAGGTTTCAGAATAAGTACGACCGAGGGGTCGACAACGCACCCTTAAGTACGGATTTGGGACTGTACAGACGTGGGACAAGGGATCTGAGATGGGTACAGAGCCCTATCTCGGCCTAGTCCAGGAAGCCTCGGCCAGGTTATATTAGGCCAACCGAGGCTCTCGGATGTCACTATTCCTTCTCTGTCACTCTGTCGCGGGATGTATAATCCTCCAATGGGGTGAACCCTCGCTTTTCACCGAAAGGTTCTGTGGCGGTTGCCCCTAGCGACTGGGTCGCTAGCCCATCGTTCGAACCCAACACCACAATAATAGTCTGAGCCTGACCCTAACTCGGTATTGGCTCCTCCCAGCACTACCCCGAGATTTTGCCCTGATGGAACTCCATCAATGAGGTATCATTGGCGTTGCGGACGTAGGTATTACGAGTACCTTTACATCCCTATACATCGACCATAGTAGTTCCCAGGTATCCTCGATTGCTTCGAGGCTTTTCCAACTCACAAGCAGCTGATAGCCTTGCATACTATTGTTTCAGCGATGTTCTTGTATAGCTTTCACCTTCAGTACGATACCCTGTGCGGCGATATGTTCGCGAAGTTCCTCAGTGACTTCCAGGTCACTATCTGCAAAAAGCTTTAATCTGGATGCATGTAACAGACACTTTTCACCGGTAATTAAATGCTTCACTGTAAATGAGTGGGATTTGCTGTTTGTCACAACGAATGGTCCCACCCAGGTCACGAGCAATTTGTTCTGATTTTTTCATCGACTCGCGAACGGAGAACATAACAACCGACTGAAACGTTAACCATTTGGTATCCTTCAGCTGTCGTCTTGTTCAGTAATATCCTCTTCTCTCTTTGGTCAATCGCGCCTCGATGAATATCCACTATGCTCTTTCTCAACTTAGCCAGTAATTTTTGGATATCCTCATTGCTAGTTGTTGACACTTTCACTGGTTTGGAGCCAGGGACAAATAGTGTTGAGACTGGACTTGGACATGGGAGACCGGTAAACACTTCGATCGGAGCACGGCCTGCTAGTGCACAGACGAATGATTAAGATTTACTTGAATGAGGGGATGACGTATACCCAATCTTGGTATGCAATCCCGTACTCGAGTATCATCGCCCGTAAGACTTTATCACATCACGATTTACACGTTCTACAGAGCCATTCAACCATGGACTATAAGCCACCACGAACTGCTGTTTCGCCTTCTTCAATTTGCTTAACAGGGCAAGTACTTCGCTCTTGAAGTGGGTTGCGTTATCACTAATCCATGTCGTAGGCATTCCATAACGGCTACGCCACCATAGCATTGCCTCCGCTCCTGCTGCAGTTGTTGGTGCATCACACGGAATCAACTCGCAAAAATGGCTGAAGTTGGCTTTAATAATCAAAAGATATAAACTTGTACCAAAGCTTTCTCCAACGATAAAAATATCCCAGTTGATGGCTTCGTTTCGTATTTTCGAACGAATGAATGGCCCCCAAGGTTGTGGGTTAGTCTTTCCTCCTTTTTCCGTCGTGAATGCTGTGTCACATTGTTTATGAAAAACATTCGTTTCAAGTTGATCAGCATCACTGCTTCCCCACGATGCCCTTGTTGGCCGCAATGTGAGATAATGAATAGACGTTGCAACAGACTGCTAGCTGTCTCTGGTATCCAAATATTTCCATAAAATGATAAACATCGTTATCATCTCGTGTACAGTGATAAGGGAAAACTTGATTTGTGCAGTTTGGGTGGCTAAAATCTCTTTCATAGTTGGCCATACGAACGAGGCTTTGTCAAGTGGTCGGAATAGGGGCCGCTTCGATGTACGTGATTGCATTCGCGTTACACGCTTGAATTGTTGTACAGTCGTAGTTGTTGCTCTACCCCATCGAGACACTAAATCGGCCCATACATTCAGTTGTCCTTCGACATGCGCGATTGTGTAGCGATACTCTGATAGTTTTACAGCCCATCGAAGAAGCTTTCCTTACACGTGCTTCTTCAGATTAGGATGTGGAGCAAACAAATACATCAGGTTGCAGTGATCACAATATATGCGAAAACCACCAGGTCGCAAGAGCACGTAATTGAAATCATCACACGCAGCAACTATTGGGTATCCTTCCTTTTCCGTGACACTCCAGTTACACTGTGCTCATGAAAATGTTCCAACTTTGCATATCAAAAACTCGTGGCACTGCTCTGTCACAGGTTTATCACTTTTCCATTGTTCGACTTGGGTCAAGACTATCACCCAGCCATTATCGGACGCATCACAAAACAGGCATATTGTTGCCTCGGTGCTCGGGTATGAAAGCTTAGCTGCATTGGCTAATAGTTGTTAAACACGAGTAAATCGTCAATCCAAATGAGAAGAGATTCATATAGTAAGTTTTCAAAACATTTTTCCATTGTGGATTGAAAGTGCAACGCTGAGTCACAGCTGCCTTGTGGAACTCTGGTGGGGTGAATATTCCTTCATCTGTGGCATATGACAGGATCTCTTGACTATTTTTTGCGAGCGGTAACTGCCTGAAACCTTTAATGAAGTCGAAAAGTCCATAGTACTTCTTGGCTGTTTCAATTGTGGAAGCGAGTCTTTGGGGGAGGACGCCAAAAGCGAAAGTGAGCCCCCGCCCTACCTCTGCTTTCTCTAGTTAATACAAAGTTACTATACTATAGCAATTCTAGGTAGAACTAGACTACCTCCTATTGGTTATAATATTATCCCTTTTGTGAACAAGCGGTGCATTCTGACCCTTTTGATGCCAATCTACAAGACGGGAAGCCATACCGCCATCAAAAGGGGCTGAATGCCCTGGTTGACAAACGTTCAATCCTAACCCAACCTGTATTCGAATACTACCAATGAGAAAACTCTGCGAAGTCGCGTCTCTGACAACATGTGTCGGCTCGTGAACATAAAACTAAGACTGATTTATCATTCTTTATTACAAACAAATTCACCAATTGTCAATACGAGGATTTTCCTACTCGCCACCAGGTGAATTCAATGGTCAGAACTTCATTCAGCTTCGACGACGACAAGCAACTCGTCCAACTAGTGCGGCGATACGAGGATGCCGGCGCGCGAATCGTGTGGGCGAATGTGGTACACAACATGCGTCACACAGGGCAGATTTCCGCCGTGAAACAGCGGCTAAGGTCTTTGAAAAGATCGCATGGCAACCAAATTTCGCAGTTCCCTCGAAGTTTTTTTACGCCAGTGCAGCGGTCCCGAGGGCGGCCTCCTGCGGTAATTCAGCAGCTATGAGCTATTGCGACAGCTCCTCAACTACCAAGGGCACCTCGTGCTAGCGCTTCGAATCGACCGGATGCAAGTACCATAACGCCACCTGGGGGTGATTTGCAGATACGCTCTCAGAGCCAGTCGAAGGGGGCCTTCACACCTTTGGTGTTAGCGTCCTCTCAAGTTCCCGAGGCTGATCCCCCGCTCAACATTTTTCCTGAAGGCGCCATGATAGCGGCAAGAACTACTGTACCATCAACGGCAGTCTCAATGCGACCGGCAGAGACGACAACACCACCATCATTTTTGCCAATGAAAGCGGAAGAAGCTGTTGCAAGTATTTTTGTGGCAATTCCCGCCAAGTTGGTCAAGACGTACGATGGGCACTCCATCCACCGTAATGTCGGTGAGATTTTACCTGCTGGTATAACAAAGCTCCTGGAGGAAGTTGATGTTGTTGATGGTGACGTTTTCGTGGACATTGGGGCTGGGCTCGGTAACGTGGTTGCCCAACTGATACTCCAGACACAAGTGCAACGTGCTATTGGCATAGAGATTCGGGAAGATATCCAGCCAGCTGGTGTAGATGCTATGAAAAATAGTCTATACTACCTAGCATTTCAAGAGAGGACGTCCTTTATTTGTCGGGATGTTACTGATATCCAACTTCCCCACGAATTTCCCTTTGCATACGCCACCGTTGTATACTGGTGCAACATCCTCTTCGAACAAAAGGTTATCGAGAAGGTGAAAGTGCAACTCATCTCGATGTCCACCGTACGTATTTTGATGAGTGCTGTAAACTTCTGCCCTCGCCATAGAAAACTATGCACTAACCGTTTCTGCAGTTCCTTCGAGCTCGCCAAAACCGCCGATGTGCCGTGTAGCTGGAAAGCCAAGCTCATACCCTTTTACATTTACAAAGCCAAGCATTAGTGATAGAATCTGGCCTTCAATACAATGCAATCTGCGTTTTCACTAGTCGTAGTTGCTGTAGAAGCTGCGGTCAGCGTACATTTATGGCGGCGAGGAAGATGGCGTGCGGTGTGGCTGGGCGCGAGCACGCTTGTACCAGCATGTGACTGTAGTGTGGCCATCTAAGTAATGCACTCGGAGAACTTACACAGAAGCAGACTTTGCTAATATTTTCCATAGTTAATTCAAGTAACATGCGCATCTCTTTAGTATAGTTAATTCAAGTATCATGCGCAGCGCGTTAGAATAGTTTATTCAATACAGTTTCGCTCATGTTTAGGATGGTGCTTCAATGTTGAAATCTAACTACTATATCGCAAGAGAATGCACTCCGTCTTGCCGAGGTGGTGACGGTTGTGCTGGTTTGTGTAAGCTGCCAGGAGACTTCCTCGGCTTCTTCGGCTTCAATTTGTAAAGATCCGAGCTCGTGCGAACCTAACCTTTGCCTGAGAATAAATTCCTTGACATGTAAAACCGATGATATTTGTCCCAGCATGTCCAAGACACATGCGGACACATGAAGGCCTTTGGAACGCCTTCTGTGAGGACAACTTTGCACAACGCCACGCCGTGTATAACGCAAAAATCGGTGACTTCTGTAGGGTAGCGTTCCTCCCATCGGCACACAACGCACTGCCGCCGTTTTCGGTTCATTTCCTGAAACACTTGTCTAGAAGACACTGCGGAGCAAGCTGTTTTCGCGCTAGCTGAAGCGTCTACGACTCCATCGTCCCCCAACGTCCATACAACACTAACAGGTTGTTGCGGTGGCGTCGCTCCCGCACTCCCGTCATCGATGAACAGCATGTTCTGCTCGCTGGGAGCATCTTTCCATTTCCCGTTGAAGAGCTCCGTTACTAGCTGTACAATAAAGTCGCGGTGGGGGGTCTCTATCACTGCCCAGTCCCAGCGCAAGTTTGCGCGTCAGAAATGCATTTGCTCGAGCGACATCCACCAAAGCCAATCCAAGCTTCTTGAACCATTTCTTGAAGGAATGACCATCAGCAATTGAAAACCTTCCTCGTATCTGATCTAACTGATCAACACCTTGCATGTAGGTGTTATACTCCTTCACGCACGTTGGGGCGCTGAATGTACGTTTGTTGGCTTGGCCTTGGCGCTCAACTGTCGTCAGGGTGGACGCGTCGGCGTTTGAAACAACATTTACAATTGCGCTGTCGTACCATGATGCAGCAACAGTTTTGTGGATCGTTGACACAGCCTGGCGCGATGACCCTCTGAAACACTCCTTCTTCTCCAGCCTCACATGCTGAGGAAAATGGGCACTATTTTGACGAACGGTTGCTCGAGAGTATAGACCCTTCACCCGTAGAGCTTCTAATAGTTGAACCGATGTGTAGTAGTCGTCAGAGTTCACCACACGGTTCGTGCCAAACGCTGGGCGGACAACTTCAAGCACACGCTGTGGAATCGCTGAGGCGGCCGCCAGCTCACTGCCAATTTCATTTGCCTCCTCGACCGACGCAACACCGTCTAGCCGGTCTGATATTGTACTCGCGCAATGAAGTCTAAAGTTCAGGAAAATCCACGACGTGGCGCAGCACATCATATAAATCCGAAAGTGGTACTTGCCCACAGGCTTCATCGGGTTGTAGACGATAAGAGGTTTACCGAATTTGCGACAGGCGACACTAGCCTCGTCCAGCGCAACGTTTCTGCCAACTTCAACATATTTGGTCCTGTAGACTTGAGCAAGTTGAGCAGCGGACGAATACGAGCTGCCTGGTCGTTGTTGGTGCTATTCGGCTGAACGCAACGGAAGGTAAAACATTGCCGCAACTGCTTAAAGCGTCGAAGTGGCATGAAGTTGTCGAGACCCACCGATTTACCGCCGAAAATCACATCCTCCACTTGAGTACACCAGTAGTTGCTGTACTCGCCCTTCTCAACGAGCGACATGTAAAACAAGATGCCCAGAAACGTCATGATCTCTTGAAGGGTGAATGGCATCCTGAGCGCGATGTTATTCAATTGGGCATAGCTGTTTGTCTCCCCCAGAACTTGTTGCCAAAATCCTACCGGAATATACGCAAAAAACTTGCTGAAGCTGAGTGCTCGAAAATATGACGGAACTCTGGTCGCAGTCTCGTAGCAGTAGTTTTGTCCGCGTGCTGATCAAGATCGCTTGGAGCTTCCATCACTTGTGACGGCTCGAAGCGAAAATTCACAATAGCTTCTACTTGTGCAACAGAATTCGGGACCGACATCGGAGGTTCATAGTGCTCCATACAAACTTCGAGTCCATCCATACTTCCATCAATTACAACACTTTCTCTTGAGTCCACAACACAGAGTTGACTCCAGCCAGGTCCATTTGCTCGAGCGTGAAGCGAGCTGTAGTTCGTATTGCCACGTTGAATCATACCCAAAGACATGTTCTCCCCGTGATATTGAAACTGAGAGTAGAGCCACCTTTTGATAGTCCTTCACAAGACGGCAAACTCTTCCAACAATGTATGTATGCACTACCAATACTTTAATTTCTTGAGGAGGCCCAAGCTTCAGTGTGTTCACGACAAAGCAACTGCCACATACAGAGCTGACAGCGATGGCGATTGTCCCGATGTACTTGTCCAGGTCTGTATATGCAGGTTAAGGAAGATTATTTTGTACAGGCGGCGTATTTTGTTTGCAGGCGCAATGGGCCTACACCTGTATTCTGCGTCGCAATACTTCAGTCTAAAACTTCAACGACTGGAGCAACTTGGGGCGCTAGATATTGGCCAGCCTCTGGCGCAGCGAGTTGTGCGCTCAACCGCCGGTCACTTAGAGTTTGTATACTCTTGATAGCACGCTTCCTCAAGCAAGGTGCTCGTGTGACCCCGTCGCACGCAGCCCAGCACTTTTCTGAATTACCGCATAACCTTATTTGGACATACCTCTGGTCTGTAGCGTATAGACTATAAATCACGGGTCCCGGCTAAAGGAGTCTTCTGCAGCGCTATCGATAAAGTGATGACATGAAATGCTACGGTGTAACACCAACGTTGTTTATTTATCTGCTTAAGCGACTACACGAATCATGTATGAGAAACGGGTGAACAAATGAGCGACTTCAACGTATGGGACGGACCACAAAGTTGAGAGTGGCCGTCGGATAAGCTATGGATTCGCCTTGCACAGAAAGTAAACCACATTCATTGTGGAACTAGCTGTGCTACGAATAAAGCTTTTGACATTCCTACTCACAAGTAGAAGCTGCGCCAGGTGAAGTAGTTACCTCGTTAGTGACTACTGCTCATATAAGATCGTCAAAGTCATCTTCGAGACTGGTCGCTGCATGCTAGTAGGACTGGGAGATTTCCGTATACCCCCTAAAATTGTTACGGACATCCTGTATAGAACACAATAGAAATGTTTCTATCTGAACAGAGAGGATATAATACATACGAAAGTGAGTTATGAAGAAGAGAATAGTTACCCGGTAACGTGATTTACCTGTTTGGAAACAAATCTTTTCAAAAGCTTTAGTTCGTTGCGTGCTGTCTTGCATTTCCTGAAAATGTTGCTCTTTGTCAGCACGAAGTTCTGACATTTCTCAGATGGACATCTCCCTTCGATTCCGTTTGGATCAGATCCTTTCCGATAGTATGTAGCGTGATTGGTTGTGGGGTTCTTAAAACTTCTCAATTCATGGCACAAGTTTTGGATGGCATGATTCCCTTGCGACCAGTTTGCGTTTGGTGGTCTTCTCAGGTGCACGTTGTGCACGAAGGTCTTTGATTATTAGCGATTGCTTAACTCATATATCCCCGACACATGTGTATTCGACCGATCAATCCAACAACTGAGAATGTAAATATAATGGCCTCAGACTTCCTCCGGTTTGGAGAAGGTTTGTCCGTTTATGTATGGTGTGGCGTGTTAAACAGCGGTTTGGGAGCTGGAACTCCCGGTAGGGCCCACTTGATTTGTTACCCAGCAGGTAAATTCTAGACTGAGCTATCTACTCAAGTCCGCGGTGGTTAATTCACGGTGCTCCCTCCTGCCATCGAGGCAGTCCAGACGGAGCTGCTTCTTGCTGCTTCTGTGTGATGTAGTTGCCGTCACAAGCGCGGTTGCCAGCAACAGCAACCTCGTCAACTACATAAATACATATGCAACTCTGTATATTTGGCCTATCCACAAATTTATTGGTCCAAATCATAAGATGTGCTAGTATCCAGGATGGAAACTGGATTCTAGATTAACTTCAAGATCTGCAAGACGGCGTGGCCAAGAAAAAAAGGTTAGTGGAAGGATAGTTAACATTTGGGATTTAGGAAGAGATAGGAAACTTGATTTTAGTGTTGATGCTGGGGGCAATCCGGTGAGCTCCAGCAACTAGGCTAGCGAACCGATAAGGCCTCATTCAATCTCACTTTCCAGTTTCCTCTTCAAGCGCCAAGTGCCTAGCTAGGTACTGTCCTCCGCCTACACTCAGCACCCGTTTGCGCTACAGTCTCGCCCCCCCGCGCCCCCCTCAAGCTACGTGACATCCTGCCATTGTCATAAAGTGGGTTATCTTGGGGTGAATGCTGATCTCAAGATTCGGTTGAGTTCTGAATCCATGACGTTGATGGGATTATCGAAAGTATGGTGGAGCCATGGTTGCTCTATCTGCGAAGTTGGCGTAGTTGGAACAGCTTGATAGTAGATCTAGCTATCGCTGCAGGTGCACGGTAGACCTGTTGTCTTTGTGAAAGTTCCGGAACAAATGGTGTCCCAAATTACAGGGCCAATAAGTATTTGACATTGTTTCAGGGCGTAGTTGTATATTTTCAAAACTGCACCTTCGTAAACATTTTTAAGCAGTGCATTCGTAATTCGAGCCGCTTCAATCGCAACTGCCTGTTCGTGACCGTCAATACTTTTAGTCCACTACAAAGTCATTCTCTTATAAATTGTAAGATGATCGCAAGTCCAGTTGAGAAGCCATAATTTCATTGCTGAGTGATATCCTTCTACCCTAGATGTTGAATGGAAGTGATATATTTCGTCCAGCAGTGCTCAATTCTCCATTCCAAATATCCAACCACGTTTCATCTCTACACTTTACCATGACCAGGCTTTGTACATGCTAGTACTGTCGATGGCCTTCGTATTCATCCACCGACTTCGAATAAATAACAGCTAGAAAAGCTTCGACAAAATTTCATGTTCTCGTGAATCACTTGATCTCCGTCCCCCGAGAGCTTCTAATGCTTCTAGAACCTACCGAGACTCTATCATGCTTCAAGTATGGTAGCTTCACGTATAGCCTAAAGTAGCACATAAGTCTTCGCGGACAGTTGGGGCTTCAAAATTGCCTTGAACAAACGCAACTGCCGCCATTACTACCGACTCGGAGGATTACCCGTGGAGTCTGTATCCCATCTAATCAATATATTCAACGCCAATGATTCCTTTGTACTAACTAGCAATAGAAAGTTCCCCGAAGAGTTGACACCCCAAGCACAAACCTGACGAACACCCTTTTCAGTCCTAAGAACGAACGTTGGTTGGTAGTAAGAATATCATGTCCGGCGCGGACGAATCTCTCTCCGAACTTGGCAATACTATGAGCTTTCGCTTTCTCCTGGAATGCACTTGTGCTCGAGACACCAGATTGTCCATCGGAGTTCTGGCCTTCCATTAACAATACTCTTTCTTGCGTCTGATAGCTACTTAGTGTAAGTTCTAGTGAAGAAGATTAAATGTGATGAGCGATTTAGTAACTATCGCACAGGGTACGATCGAGGAGGGAACCACAGTAGCAGTTGGTTTTTAGTAATATTTCTATAGGGGGTGTCCGTAGTAATTTCAGGGGGTGTCTGGAACACCTCCCGAAAATATGTCACGACAACTTCATCCGTCCTCCATATTTCTTCAAAAGATTTTCATACTCCAATATTCAGCATGCAATCCCAGCTAACTACTGACAGGATTGAATAGGATTTACCAAGAAATGGTAGAGCCGATGAACATTCGTGGCGTATGCTGGCATGCAGCCTAGTAGAAATACGCCTGGTGGCCCAGGTAGCGGAGCCAGGCCGCGAGCAATTCGCAGTTTGCGGTGCAATGCCGTCGATATGCTGGCCAGCAGCCACGCGACAACACAGGAAGACACGAGAAGTTTGGAAATCTGGAACTGCAGACCGTTAGTACCGTACCCAACGTTAAAATGGCTGCAGGTTACCATCAATTGATAACAGCTCAAAGTAATATGTGACACATTGATTTCCTGTGTATCACTTTGGGTCGTCGAAGAGGGGGTAGTTTCCCAGCATTTAGCTGTTGTATTGGTGGACCAGCTTAGACGATAGACGTTGACTGTAATCCGACTGCAGAATCCAAGTTGAATTCCTGACGATTAAGATCATGCATTCAATTGTAATCTAGCTTTTCTTTGTAGTAGTCCGTGGGTTAAAGCACGCGCCTTGCAACACATGATACCTGCTTTACTTTCGGCTCTTGGCGTCGCCCGAGCTATTGTGGCGCACTTGGATACCGATTGCCGACGCTTCCAAGACGCACGGGAAGTCTGTCAAGGAGAAGGGATCCAGTAGGATGGTACCATCCAAGCAAAGTTGCTGTACAATGTACTAGTTAGCAAGTATCACATGACGATCAAAACACTCACCGTTTCATCTTGTTTGAGGTCGTATTCATCCTCGAGAACTGTTTTCAGCACGGCAATAGTGTGACCCTTCTTGAACTGAAAATGTATACACACCATCAGCACATTAAAGCCCTAGAATGTGGCAAATAGAGTGTACCTCATTCGACACTGTTGAGTCGTCTGGAAGTAAAAACGTAATCTACACATGTAACACATCAGTGCAAACACCTCACACCTTTAGAGTCTGAATTATTGGAGCATTCACATGAATGGGCTCTTCTTGCAGTGCCATGACATGATCAAACTTGCTCTCCTCCTGGTGTTCAAGCAGGACTTTGACACGGCTATGCAGATCCTCATGTTCCAGGACGAGAAGGTGGCGCGACTGTCGTTGGAGGATCCGATGCAGACGAGAAGCCAACGAGCAAGACGCACCAAGACCCAGAAATAACCTGCGCAGTCCCAGCAGGAAGCGAAGGCGAGTAGAGTCGTCACAAGCCGAAGGGCTGGAGCCTCCAAGTCCTCCTCTGAATAGCAATACACAGTCAAGTGAAATCTGGAGTCAATGGCCAAGTGGCCCGTTGGATGAAGAGGAGTCACAAGTGGCAGATGCCGATTCAAGCGCCCTTATAGATGGTGTTATACACACTCTATTGAGCGTTGAGCGTTCCATCCACTGATGCCATTGGCCCTGACGAAGCATCAAAGCTGATCGAGATGCCACCAACTCCATAGTTTGCCTTGTCAGCTTCTGGACAACCCCAGGCGCTTTGAGAATCAACTCGGAGAGGACGTAGTAGATTACAAAGTAGACGAAAACTGGGTTGTGTGAAGAGTAGATTGTCTTGGAATCATTTGTCGTAAGCCGATGTTGCTAGCATTACGTCGACATCCCTTCTAGGTAGTGTAAGGATGTTCTCCGTCCCATTTTGGCACTGGTCGAAAGTGTAACTACTGTAGCTGCCACACACGCACCAACCACGGCTAGGAGAGCCGCATCTTCATCAACGTCTAAGTTGGAAAATCTTCAATTGGGTAACCCAAACCTCGTGTTGACAGTTTACATGAGTCGTGTCAACACATGAGCACTATTAATATTATGGGCTGTAGACACCAATGGATAATTTTCAACCAATGCTTTATGCTCCACAAATCCACAACTGGTCTCACGCAACCTGACACCGTACCGACGTCATGTCACCTCGAATCGTAAAAGTAGTGTCTTGCCAGCGTGTCTCCTCGAAGCACAAACACAGTCAAATAATAAGTGAACTGACCACTTTATAGACGTGCCACCGTTGATAGCAGGTTCGAACGGAAGGT
Organism: Phytophthora palmivora; assembly: GCA_008079305.1. Lineage (NCBI taxonomy): Eukaryota > Oomycota > Peronosporomycetes > Peronosporales > Peronosporaceae > Phytophthora > Phytophthora palmivora. The sequence goes on from VOQZ01002037.1 coordinate 155,936, forward strand.
GATCCGATTCATGTACAAATTTGAAGATATCGGTATATCAGTTTTTCCTATGGTAATCAATGTTAGATCGATTGCGAGGGCACATCCAGGTTTTACATCTAGGAAGACAATCGTACAAAGTGTTAAACCCTAGGTAGTTACGGAACGCACAAAACAGCCGCACAGTAAAGTGATGGCGCCTCTTCTGAGGTCTGAACTTCGGTCGAGTAAATGCTTGGTCACGCCAGTGAAGTAGAACTCGGTTTGGTCCGTTTAGTCACAATGATGGCGGCCAGTTAACAAGGAGGAGGAAACAGATTTTGGCACACTAAGTTCCCAATGGGCAAAGGACGACAGAAGCACAGCAACGGCAGAGGAAGGCGGTCTCGCGGGGATTAAGGTGTCGTGCCAACGCTTCAGTTTCGACTTGATGTAGTTATCTGCGTTGAGACACAGCATGTCGTCGTCTCTGGCCAAGTTCTACGCTGATGTATCAGGAATTCAGTACCAAACGATCCACACAAGCATCTATCTGTGATGCCAACACAAGTCCAGCTGTGTAAGTCACCAGCAACGACAAAACTACGGGAGGTTCTCGAGATAAACCCCCTTGATTCTGGCATCAGCTTGGCTCCTTTGTCCGGAAATAATGTCGCATCTTCTGCGAACCAGCTGTCCAATCACCTGTCCAATATGTTACTTTTGTGATTATCATTCTTGGAAGAAAAACCCAAAACCCAAACCCCATGAAACATGGTTGCGGATATGACAATTGCTATACGGTAATGTGCTGCGCTTAACGAAGGTTAGCATTTTTTCCTTCGAGTGAATGCATGTAATCTGAATGATGCTACCAGTATGTGCGGAGCTTGGAGGTGGGGAGGAGACCTCCTTCGCACCAGGTGCTACTTAGAGGTATTGTAGTCATTTTCAACAGGTGGTGGTCAGGAAGCGTTAGCCCTACTCTCACTGGTAAATTAGGGAAAGAAAAATATTGCCTGTGTAAGGGCCTGGTATGCGTCAATGGTGTCTCGACGAGTCAACAGTAAAACACGAGACTCTCGTGTTATACTGTTGAATTTAATGTCAGATCTGACTTTCGATCTTCCTTCACCCTCGTAATCGATCTAACATTGATTACCATAGGAAAAACTGATATACCGATATCTTCAAATTTGTACATGAATCGGATCACCTTCCGTTCGAACCTGCTATCAACGGTGGCACGTCTATAAAGTGGTCAGTTCACTTATTATTTGACTGTGTTTGTGCTTCGAGGAGACACGCTGGCAAGACACTACTTTTACGATTCGAGGTGACATGACGTCGGTACGGTGTCAGGTTGCGTGAGACCAGTTGTGGATTTGTGGAGCATAAAGCATTGGTTGAAAATAATCCATTGGTGTCTACAGCCCATAATATTAATAGTGCTCATGTGTTGACACGACTCATGTAAACTGTCAACACGAGATTTGGGTTACCCAATTGAAGATTTTCCAACTTAGACGTTGATGAAGATGCGGCTCTCCTAGCCGTGGTTGGTGCGTGTGTGGCAGCTACAGTAGTTACACTTTCGACCAGTGCCAAAATGGGACGGAGAACATCCTTACACTACCTAGAAGGGATGTCGACGTAATGCTAGCAACATCGGCTTACGACAAATGATTCCAAGACAATCTACTCTTCACACAACCCAGTTTTCGTCTACTTTGTAATCTACTACGTCCTCTCCGAGTTGATTCTCAAAGCGCCTGGGGTTGTCCAGAAGCTGACAAGGCAAACTATGGAGTTGGTGGCATCTCGATCAGCTTTGATGCTTTGTCAGGGCCAATGGCATCAGTGGATGGAACGCTCAACGCTCAATAGAGTGTGTATAACACCATCTATAAGGGCGCTTGAATCGGCATCTGCCACTTGTGACTCCTCTTCATCCAACGGGCCACTTGGCCATTGACTCCAGATTTCACTTGACTGTGTATTGCTATTCAGAGGAGGACTTGGAGGCTCCAGCCCTTCGGCTTGTGACGACTCTACTCGCCTTCGCTTCCTGCTGGGACTGCGCAGGTTATTTCTGGGTCTTGGTGCGTCTTGCTCGTTGGCTTCTCGTCTGCATCGGATCCTCCAACGACAGTCGCGCCACCTTCTCGTCCTGGAACATGAGGATCTGCATAGCCGTGTCAAAGTCCTGCTTGAACACCAGGAGGAGAGCAAGTTTGATCATGTCATGGCACTGCAAGAAGAGCCCATTCATGTGAATGCTCCAATAATTCAGACTCTAAAGGTGTGAGGTGTTTGCACTGATGTGTTACATGTGTAGATTACGTTTTTACTTCCAGACGACTCAACAGTGTCGAATGAGGTACACTCTATTTGCCACATTCTAGGGCTTTAATGTGCTGATGGTGTGTATACATTTTCAGTTCAAGAAGGGTCACACTATTGCCGTGCTGAAAACAGTTCTCGAGGATGAATACGACCTCAAACAAGATGAAACGGTGAGTGTTTTGATCGTCATGTGATACTTGCTAACTAGTACATTGTACAGCAACTTTGCTTGGATGGTACCATCCTACTGGATCCCTTCTCCTTGACAGACTTCCCGTGCGTCTTGGAAGCGTCGGCAATCGGTATCCAAGTGCGCCACAATAGCTCGGGCGACGCCAAGAGCCGAAAGTAAAGCAGGTATCATGTGTTGCAAGGCGCGTGCTTTAACCCACGGACTACTACAAAGAAAAGCTAGATTACAATTGAATGCATGATCTTAATCGTCAGGAATTCAACTTGGATTCTGCAGTCGGATTACAGTCAACGTCTATCGTCTAAGCTGGTCCACCAATACAACAGCTAAATGCTGGGAAACTACCCCCTCTTCGACGACCCAAAGTGATACACAGGAAATCAATGTGTCACATATTACTTTGAGCTGTTATCAATTGATGGTAACCTGCAGCCATTTTAACGTTGGGTACGGTACTAACGGTCTGCAGTTCCAGATTTCCAAACTTCTCGTGTCTTCCTGTGTTGTCGCGTGGCTGCTGGCCAGCATATCGACGGCATTGCACCGCAAACTGCGAATTGCTCGCGGCCTGGCTCCGCTACCTGGGCCACCAGGCGTATTTCTACTAGGCTGCATGCCAGCATACGCCACGAATGTTCATCGGCTCTACCATTTCTTGGTAAATCCTATTCAATCCTGTCAGTAGTTAGCTGGGATTGCATGCTGAATATTGGAGTATGAAAATCTTTTGAAGAAATATGGAGGACGGATGAAGTTGTCGTGACATATTTTCGGGAGGTGTTCCAGACACCCCCTGAAATTACTACGGACACCCCCTATAGAAATATTACTAAAAACCAACTGCTACTGTGGTTCCCTCCTCGATCGTACCCTGTGCGATAGTTACTAAATCGCTCATCACATTTAATCTTCTTCACTAGAACTTACACTAAGTAGCTATCAGACGCAAGAAAGAGTATTGTTAATGGAAGGCCAGAACTCCGATGGACAATCTGGTGTCTCGAGCACAAGTGCATTCCAGGAGAAAGCGAAAGCTCATAGTATTGCCAAGTTCGGAGAGAGATTCGTCCGCGCCGGACATGATATTCTTACTACCAACCAACGTTCGTTCTTAGGACTGAAAAGGGTGTTCGTCAGGTTTGTGCTTTGGGTGTCAACTCTTCGGGGAACTTTCTATTGCTAGTTAGTACAAAGGAATCATTGGCGTTGAATATATTGATTAGATGGGATACAGACTCCACGGGTAATCCTCCGAGTCGGTAGTAATGGCGGCAGTTGCGTTTGTTCAAGGCAATTTTGAAGCCCCAACTGTCCGCGAAGACTTATGTGCTACTTTTAGGCTATACGTGAAGCTACCATACTTGAAGCATGATAGAGTCTCGGTAGGTTCTAGAAGCATTAGAAGCTCTCGGGGGACGGAGATCAAGTTGATTCACGAGAACATGAAAATTTTGTCGAAGCTTTTCTAGCTGTTATTTATTCGAAGTCGGTGGATGAATACGAAGGCCATCGACAGTACTAGCATGTACAAAGCCTGGTCATGGTAAAGTGTAGAGATGAAACGTGGTTGGATATTTGGAATGGAGAATTGAGCACTGCTGGACGAAATATATCACTTCCATTCAACATCTAGGGTAGAAGGATATCACTCAGCAATGAAATTATGGCTTCTCAACTGGACTTGCGATCATCTTACAATTTATAAGAGAATGACTTTGTAGTGGACTAAAAGTATTGACGGTCACGAACAGGCAGTTGCGATTGAAGCGGCTCGAATTACGAATGCACTGCTTAAAAATGTTTACGAAGGTGCAGTTTTGAAAATATACAACTACGCCCTGAAACAATGTCAAATACTTATTGGCCCTGTAATTTGGGACACCATTTGTTCCGGAACTTTCACAAAGACAACAGGTCTACCGTGCACCTGCAGCGATAGCTAGATCTACTATCAAGCTGTTCCAACTACGCCAACTTCGCAGATAGAGCAACCATGGCTCCACCATACTTTCGATAATCCCATCAACGTCATGGATTCAGAACTCAACCGAATCTTGAGATCAGCATTCACCCCAAGATAACCCACTTTATGACAATGGCAGGATGTCACGTAGCTTGAGGGGGCGCGGGGGGCGAGACTGCAGCGCAAACGGGTGCTGAGTGTAGGCGGAGGACAGTACCTAGCTAGGCACTTGGCGCTTGAAGAGGAAACTGGAAAGTGAGATTGAATGAGGCCTTATCGGTTCGCTAGCCTAGTTGCTGGAGCTCACCGGATTGCCCCCAGCATCAACACTAAAATCAAGTTTCCTATCTCTTCCTAAATCCCAAATGTTAACTATCCTTCCACTAACCTTGTTTTCCTTGGCCACGCCGTCTTGCAGATCTTGAAGTTAATCTAGAATCCAGTTTCCATCCTGGATACTAGCACATCTTATGATTTTGGACCAATAAATTTGTGGATAGGCCAAATATATACAGAGTTGCATATGTATTTTATGTAGTTGACGAGGTTGCTGTTGCTGGCAACCGCGCTTGTGACGGCAACTACATCACACAGAAGCAGCAAGAAGCAGCTCCGTCTGGACTGCCTCGATGGCAGGAGGGAGCACCGTGAATTAACCACCGCGGACTTGAGTAGATAGCTCAGTCTAGAATTTACCTGCTGGGTAACAAATCAAGTGGGCCCTACCGGGAGTTCCAGCTCCCAAACCGCTGTTTAACACGCCACACCATACATAAACGGACAAACCTTCTCCAAACCGGAGGAAGTCTGAGGCCATTATATTTACATTCTCAGTTGTTGGATTGATCGGTCGAATACACATGTGTCGGGGATATATGAGTTAAGCAATCGCTAATAATCAAAGACCTTCGTGCACAACGTGCACCTGAGAAGACCACCAAACGCAACTGGTCGCAAGGGAATCATGCCATCCAAAACTTGTGCTCATGAATTGAGAAGTTTTAAGAACCCCACAACCAATCACGCTACATACTATCGGAAAGGATCTGATCCAAACGGAATCGAAGGGAGATGTCCATCTGAGAAATGTCAGAACTTCGTGCTGACAAAGAGCAACATTTTCAGGAAATGCAAGACAGCACGCAACGAACTAAAGCTTTTGAAAAGATTTGTTTCCAAACAGGTAAATCACGTTACCGGGTGTACTATTCTCTTCTTCATAACTCACTTTCGTATGTATTATATCCTCTCTGTTCAGATAGAAACATTTCTATTGTGTTTCTATACAGGATGTCCGTAACAATTTTAGGGGGTATACGGAACATCTCCCAGTCCTACTAGCATGCAGCAGACCAGTCTCGAAGATGACTTTGACGATCTTATATGAGCAGTAGTCACTAACGAGGTAACTACTTCACCTGGCGCAGCTTCTACTTGTGAGTAGGAATGTCAAAAGCTTTATTCGTAGCACAGCTAGTTCCACAATGAATGTGGTTTACTTTCTGTGCAAGGCGAATCCATAGCTTATCCGACGGCCACTCTCAACTTTGTGGTCCGTCCCATACGTTGAAGTCGCTCATTTGTTCACCCGTTTCTCATACATGATTCGTGTAGTCGCTTAAGCAGATAAATAAACAACGTTGGTGTTACACCGTAGCATTTCATTGTCATCACTTTATCGATAGCGCTGCAGAAGACTCCTTTAGCCGGGACCCGTGATTTATAGTCTATACGCTACAGACCAGAGGTATGTCAAAACTAAGGTTATGCGGTAATTCAGAAAAGTGCTGGGCTGCGTGCGACGGGGTCACACGAGCACCTTGCTTGAGGAAGCGTGCTATCAAGAGTATACAAACTCTAAGTGACCGGCGGTTCACTAGTCCCTGGTCTTAGGGACTTAATAGCCAGTTTAGCGTAAGTTTTAGACTGATTTATTTATAGTTAATTAGGTCCATTGGGCCTGTAATACAAACTCCTAATTAACTATAATCTTTCCTTAATATGCATATAATAGTCAGGTCAAATACTATTGGTTGGCCCTCAGCCACCAGACCTACGTGGCAGTAGTGTGGTCAACACCTGTAGTGTGATCCACACCACCCACAATAGAGTATCTAAAACGAATACACACAGAAGTATATCTACTTCTAAAGGCGGTACCCTTTCTAGGGTACCCCTTCATATAACCCCGTTACATCCTCCCCCACTTAGGTTGGAAACACCCCCAACCAATGAGGAGCTAGAAAGAGAGCGGAGCTCTCTTTCCTGTCCTTGTCGATACCCATCGACGAGCCACCGTTGTGGCTTTAAGGCTTCATTCAGCCTTTTGCACGAGCAGCAAGACACCCCGAGGTTTCCACGTCAACCTCTCAACGATGCCTAAGAAGGCAAGCACCCGCGGCGCTTCGGCGCCTTCTAAGTCTAAGACCGCGAGGTCGAAGACTGCTAAGGCCAAGTCGAAAGACAAGGCCGCACCGCTGCTGGTGCCAGCCAAGAAGGGAGTTCGCGACGCAATCGCTCGAGCTCCCTGTCACCCGACGATAGGCCGAACCCTCGGTTCGCCTATCGGGCCCACAGTCCTGGGTCTGAGTACCCTGAGTTTAACATCCCTATGATCACGGGATCAGAGTCTGACAGGGACTCTCCTGGATCCGCTAAGGATCCACCTTCTTCTCAGGATGCTCCTGCACTGGACGCTCCTGCACTGGACGCTCCTTCGCAGAACGCTCCTGTTGATGATGCTGAATCATCAGAGGCAAAGACAGCTTCGACAAGCTCGCCTGCCAAGAACCTTAGCTTAACTGAAGGTAAGGCTCGAGCCCAAGCTGCGAAAGCGGCTTCTCCAAAACGGGCTGGTGAGGGTGCTGCTGCTGCTAAGAAGCGCGCAGCCCCTGGCTCTCCTACGTCAGAACCTTCAATCGCTAAGGGGTTCAAATCCCTGTTCGACTCCTCAGACGAGGAGGAAGAGGAGGGGGCTGTCTCCGAGCCCCAAGAGATCTCTAACGATCTCGATGAGCAGCAGGAGCGCTATCAAGCTGCTCAACTGCAAGGCACTCCTGTGCCTTCCACGCCGGTGTATCCTCGCGGATACTACCCACCGGATGCGGGGTCTGGGTCTCCAATGTTCTTGGAGCACCTTAAGGCCCCTCGTGGTCTAAACCATGGGCGCACTTCGCGTGGCGCCTATGAGCGTGCCTTGGTTCAAGATGAACCACTCTTTGTCAGAGACATTGAGGCCGCTAGGTGTGTGCTACTTGCACCACACCGAATTCCTCTCAAGGAATTCACAAGTCTCCGGAAGAAATCGGAAGACCGTGGTGGGCTCTTCCCCGTGTGGGGATACCCTTGGGTACAGCCCGAGAACACCACAACCCAGACCCAGGCAGAAGACCTGTTCTGGAGATGGGTTTCTCTAAAGAACTTAACAGTTCAGGAGTTGAAAGTCCTCCGGGAAGATCGTCTGCCGTCCTATGTCTTGGACCAGCGAGATCTTCGAATTGAGTTTGCCCACTTAGTCGCTAAGCGGCAACTCCACTCCGTCATGGAGGGACTTAGACAGCAGTCTAAGTCCAGCGCTCAAGATGAGCGCGGGTACGGTTCCGTCAACCCAGGGACCGTACACCGTAAGGCGGCTAAGAAGCCGCGGACTACTTACGCCCCGGCTGTTGATCCCAAATCTCAACAGCCTTCGGGCAGTCAACCCGGAGCCGGTCTTCCGGCTCCCACGAGTTCTGTGACGAGGGGTAACCCCGCCACTTCACAAGCAGCTGGCGCTTCCCAGAGCGCCGCCGCTCCTGGACGACCCGCTCCACATGATAGTGGAGCTCGCCGTTCCGGTCAAGGAGGGCAGGAGGAGCCCTCGCACGCGTTTGAGTACGCGGCTCCTTCTCAGCCGTATCCTTCTGGACCCTCATCTTCGGGTCGGGACTCTGTGGGGTCCCTTTTAAGTGACGAGGTCCGTCAGCTTCGAGATCGTGTTTACGCGATCGAGATAGCCCTTGGGCTTGGACCTGGGGGTCAGGCTGCCTCTCAGGCTGGCAAGCCGGGGACCCTTGAGGTCCTTCGCCAAGACTTGGATGCTCTTGGTCGTGAGACTCATGAGCACCATGGGCGTGTTGACCGCCGAGCTCCGGCTGCTGCCTTGAAGGAGCTCCGACGAGGCTTAGAGACTCTAAGCCATGAGGTGCATGGTCGTATGCCCTCTTATGAGCCGCAGGGGTACTCGTGCCACTCGGCTTATGGATATAGTTCTTACCCAAGTTCTTCCCACTCGCTACCGTCATACCCTTCGTATGACTCGCGTGGGTACCAGCCTGCGTTTCATTCACAGGCTTCGACACCGGCAGCTCCGGTTGTCCAGAGGACTCAGCCTCGTTTCGAGGAGGTGAGCTCTTACCTTGGTCTTCCTCCGTCTGAGAAGGAAGACCCAGCGGATCGTGATACCGCCTAAGACGCCTCATGTAGAACGTCGGGTGCGTCGCCATTGACTTCGGGAGGTCAATGGTATACGCCGCGCCATGTCTGGCCAGGACCGCAAAGGGTCCAATGAAGCGATGCTTCAACTTGTTGTTCTCTACAGAGCTAACCACCTTTAGCGGTAGGTTCTTAGTGTCTAGTAGGACTAAGTCCCCTTTCCTAAACACGTTTAAGTTTCCTCTACTTGTTTTGTCAGAGTACTCCTTTTGTTTGTCTTGGGTTAACGCCATTGCATCTCTAGCCCGGCTGATCAACGTCAGCCTGTCGTCTATAAACGACGACAACTGTCTTTTTAAAGACACTGGCTGGATCTCCGAGACATGGGAGGAAAAGGCTTTCCGAGCCTCTCCCCCACTTACGATGGAGGCCACGGTGCCTCCCCGCAAGGTTAGCGGCACCTGGGGGTGTCGTAACCCATTCAAGTAGAACGGGGTAAACCCCGTTGATGCGTGTACCGCATTGTTGAGTGCAAACTCAACCATAGGAAGCTGATCCGACCAGGATCGAGGTGCTTCCGCACAGATACTGCGCAGAGTATCTTCGAGCACGCGGTTGACGCGCTCCGTCTGACCATCCGTCTGCGGATGGTCCGCAGTTGACATCGTCAACTTAGTTCCCAGCAATTGGAATAGGGTGTCCCAGAACGCACCCGTGAAACGCGGGTCTCTGTCCGAGACTATGGTCTCTGGTAGACTATAATAGCGAAACACGCTATCTAGGAACAGCTGTGCAGCTTGTTTCCCGGTGACCTTGTCACGTACCGGAGCAAGATGCACCATCTTGCTCAAACGGCAGACAAACACCAATATGCCGGTGTTGCCCTTGTCATCGGCCGGCAGGCCGAAGACGAAGTCGAGCCTCATCGACTTCCAGCAATCTGCTGGCATAGGTAGGCTCTGCAGTGGAGCAGAGGCGTGACCCGAAGGCTTCACCCTGTTTCATGTTTCACATGTCTTGACATAGTGTGCCATCCACATATACATCCGGGCCACCAAAATGTCTGAGAGATCATTTGGTAGATCTTCTCTCGGCCAAGATGGCCACTCATCGGCGCATCATGCGCCTCTAGAAGTATGTCATACTTCAGATCCTAGTCGTTTGGAACGGCAACCCGAAGAGGATCTCCAGGGTCTACTCGAAGTGGAGTAACCCATCGGCCAGCTCATAACGATGAAGCTGCGCCTGCTGTCGAGGCGAAAGCCTGTCGACTTTGGCGTCCTTGCCATCGGACAAGAACTGCACCAGTGGTGTGTAGTTTTCGTCCTCCTGATACGCTAAGCGTATCCGATCGTATAGATCTGTCGTGACCCGACTGACATGAGCTAGCTCATAGTCAGGTCGACGCGACAATGCATCGCCAAGCACGTTGAGCTTGCCCGGCTTGTATTCAACGCGGAAGTTGTATTCCGCGAAGAATGACAGCCACCTCGCCATCCGCTGCGACAGATGCGGCGAGTTGGTGGCAGTCCGCAAGGACGCGTGATCAGTATAGATCACAAAGGTCCTCGCGTTCCTAAACATGTTTAAGTACTTCCTCTACTTGTTTTGTCAGAGTACTCCTTTTGTTTGTCTGGGTTAAGCCATTCGCATCTCTAGCCCGGCTGATCAACGTCAGCCTGTCGTCTATAAAGCGACGACAACTGTCTTTTTAAAGACACTGGCTGGATCTCCGAGACATGGGAGGAAAAGGCTTTCCGAGCCTCTCCCCCACTTACGATGGAGGCCACGGTGCCTCCCCGCAAGGTTAGCGGCACCTGGGGGTGTCGTAACCCATTCAAGTAGAACGGGGTAAACCCCGTTGATGCGTGTACCGCATTGTTGAGTGCAAACTCAACCATAGGAAGCTGATCCGACCAGGATCGAGGTGCTTCCGCACAGATACTGCGCAGAGTATCTTCGAGCACGCGGTTGACGCGCTCCGTCTGACCATCCGTCTGCGGATGGTCCGCAGTTGACATCGTCAACTTAGTTCCCAGCAATTGGAATAGGGTGTCCCAGAACGCACCCGTGAAACGCGGGTCTCTGTCCGAGACTATGGTCTCTGGTAGACTATAATAGCGAAACACGCTATCTAGGAACAGCTGTGCAGCTTGTTTCCCGGTGACCTTGTCACGTACCGGAGCAAGATGCACCATCTTGCTCAAACGGCAGACAAACACCAATATGCCGGTGTTGCCCTTGTCATCGGCCGGCAGGCCGAAGACGAAGTCGAGCCTCATCGACTTCCAGCAATCTGCTGGCATAGGTAGGCTCTGCAGTGGAGCAGAGGCGTGACCCGAAGGCTTCACCCTGTTTCATGTTTCACATGTCTTGACATAGTGTGCCATCCACATATACATCCGGGGCCACCAAAATGTCTGAGAGATCATTTGGTAGATCTTCTCTCGGCCAAGATGGCCACTCATCGGCGCATCATGCGCCTCTAGAAGTATGTCATACTTCAGATCCTAGTCGTTTGGAACGGCAACCCGAAGAGGATCTCCAGGGTCTACTCGAAGTGGAGTAACCCATCGGCCAGCTCATAACGATGAAGCTGCGCCTGCTGTCGAGGCGAAAGCCTGTCGACTTTGCGTCCTTGCCATCGGACAAGAACTGCACCAGTGGTGTGTAGTTTTCGTCCTCCTGATACGCTAAGCGTATCCGATCGTATAGATCTGTCGTGACCCGACTGACATGAGCTAGCTCATAGTCAGGTCGACGCGACAATGCATCGCCAAGCACGTTGAGCTTGCCCGGCTTGTATTCAACGCGGAAGTTGTATTCCGCGAAGAATGACAGCCACCTCGCCATCCGCTGCGACAGATGCGGCGAGTTGGTGGCAGTCCGCAAGGACGCGTGATCAGTATAGATCACAAAGGTCCTCGCGTCATAGAGATGAACTCTAAACTTGACAAGAGCGTACTTCATTGCAAGTAGCTCCTTGTCATGAACGGGATAGTTCCGTTCGGCAGCCTTCAGCTGCCTGGACTGGAAGGAGATGACACGTTCGTGTTCTTCATCGTCCTTCTGCAACAGCGCACAGCCTATTGCATAGTCAGAAGCGTCACAGACGACGCTAAATGACTTGTTTTCGTCCGGCAAGGCCAGGACTGGCGCTTGCTGTAAGCTCGCCTTGATGCTGTCGAAAGCATCCTGGTGCTGTCGCTCCCAGACCCAGTCGGCATCTTTCTTTAAGAGATCCGACAAGGGACGAGCTAGTTCAGCGTACCCTGCGCTGTACTTGTGAAGATAGTTGGCTAAACCCAATCACTTCCGGAGGTCCTTCTGTGACCTCAGGGTCGGCCAAGCCGCTATGGCCTTGACCTTTCCTGGATCGGCGCGTACGCCGACCCTGCTGACAAAGCAGCCGAGGACTTTTATCTCCTCAGCTGCAAAGACGCACTTGTCGATGTTGGCATAGAGCTTGTTAGCTCTCATGACCTCAAACACTCGACGGAGGTGTTTCAAATGCACCTCCATAGCCGAAGGCGGCCAGACGGCTATGGACGAATATATCGTCGAAGTACGTCTGAGCGAACGTACGCAATGGTCTAAACAATTGTGTGACCAAGCGACTGAACGTCGCTGGGGCATTTGATAGCCCCTGTGGCATCACTAGCCACTCCCAGAGCATCCCGCTCGGGGTGCTCACTGCGGTGAGAGGAATGTCACTCTCCCGCATCAGGATCTGATAGTATCCGTCTACCAGATCCAGGGCACTGTACAGCGTACAGCCCGACATGTTGTTCAGCAACACATCCTTGCGAGGGATCGGCGTCTGTGTCGGTACCGTCGCATTGTTCAGCTTGGTGTTAGCGTAAACCAGACGCCACTTCCCGTTCGGTTTCCGAACGCAGAAGGTCGGCGTCGAGTGCGGGGATTTCGACTCCCGCACCATGCCCGACTTCGCCTTTTCGGCGAAGAAGGCATCTATGACCTCGCACTGCTCGCGAGGTAGAGGCCACTGCCTCGTGACACAGTACTTTGTGCCAGGCACGAGATCAATTTCATGCCGAACTCCCCGATCCGGCGGGAGTTGGGATGGTGGGTGCTTCGACACCACATCTGAGTACACCTTCACAAGAGGATACACTGGATCCTCCGGGTTCTTGAGGATCTCAGAACCTAAACGCGTTGCACGCTGCTTCGTGAACCCCTCCAGGACATCCTCGTCCATTACGGAGGAAGAGTTCAAATCTTCAGGAGAGGTCTCTGGCTTCAGGAGCACCATCTCCGCAGTCTCTCCGGCCTTCAACTCGGCCAGGAAGTCCTTCATGGACAATTCCTCGAGGTTCCGCAATGCTGACACCTCTAGCAGTGCCTCCAGATGGACGGCATCTGCCTTCACTTGACGACCGGACACGCCGTCGAAGACATGGCATTGCTCTTCGACCGGCCGTGCCGGTGGAGTCTCAGACTCCGAGTGTGGTGCTTGGTTATCCACACGGGAGGTGCTCAACGACACCTCCGCACTCGTACTGGTCTTCTTGACCACGCGTGGAACTACGTTACCCACGCTAGAGAAGCATGCTGCGCTCTCGATCTTCTTCTCGGTCTCTTCGACCCCGTGTGACACTATGTTACCCACACTAGAGGCGCTCTCAGCGTCCTCCCCAGCAGCCTCATCTGCTTGCGGTCCTATGTTACCCGCTTGTGGACCTATGTTACCCACTTGTGGACCTATGTTACCCACACAGGAGACGCCTTTAGCGCTCTCCTTAGCAGCCTTTGCTGCTTGCGGACCTATGTTACCCGCCTGGTCAGTGCCGTCCGGCACTGCCACAGTCGAAGCCCATACGGCGCGACGACTCTTAGCGTTGGGACTTGCCGTCGTGGCAATCCCACACGCTTTGCAATGAGCCTTGGTCTCACGACCGGTTGCGAGGCTCATCGCAACATCTTCGTTGGAGCCCGTGACTCCCAGTACTTCTTCGGGCGCATAAGCGCCTTGGCGACCATCTCTGGCGCCCCAGTCCCGGACAGAGGTGGGAACATTACTCACCAAAGCTCTGTCGGAGACTGCGGGCCGGCTAGCCCCAATGGCTTTGCCGCGCCAATCGATCCAGGGCTCGTGCTTTTCGAGCCACGGCATGCCCAGGATCAAGTCGTACTTGTCCATGACTAGGACAAGGAACGACTCCGTGCTGTCAAAGTCCTCAAACGTTACAGCGAGGTCCATACGGACCCAGGTACATTAACCACCGTACCATCGGCCAGTCTCACCGAGACCTGGCCCCTGCCTTCCCTTTCACACAAAGCGTCGGCATATTTGTCGCCATTCCGCGCGACCGTCTGGCGTCGAGCAAAGTTCGTCGACGCCCCAGAGTCAATCAGGACTCTGAAGGGATCTCAATATCCCCTTACACTTGCGTGTACCACGAGTAGTCCGCCGCTGCTCTCCCTCGTCTCGAGAGCACCCAGGCTCTCAGGGGCTAAGCCTCCATGGCGTGCGCCGTCCGCACTCCTACCATGGGGACTTAGACCTTCCCCAGTAGGGCGCCCCGCCCCTACTGGTGATCCCAATTCCCATGGCGCTTGGGTCGCGGCTTCTGCCACGGGCCTGCGAAGCTGTGGGTTTGAATTTTCGCCACAGAAGCCGCCTCCCAGGACCATCCATTGATCTGTGAGCTGATTGGCTGAGATTTGACAACATTGGGACGGGAATCTGGGAAGATGTAAGCGTTACGCTTCAGGAATACTTTCGATAATCTCCGGAATCCATGTCCGGCCCGGAATCCCGAGTCGACCGTCTGCATCCGGAGTCCTGATATAGCAGACCAGGTGCCCATACAGTATCCAAGTATATCCTGTGAAAAGAACTCTAGATGCCGCCCAAGGTCACGTGGAATCCAAACACCAAGAGCATTTGGAAGGGACTGGCATCCGGGGAAATCCTGATTTTTACCCAGTATCCAGTTGATGCTCTACGTATACTCAAGTCAAGTGATTACCGTCTGACTAAGACGACCGACCAGGATGTGCTCGGTACCAGCCGGAATTCTTCGGGCTTCGGCGACAGAAACACGCGCTCCCTGCCCCTTTTTATAGTGAAATCAAGATGTTTAGCAGAGACTTTAGCAAAATACTTATACATAAATAACAGAGAGTTCAATTTGCCACCAAGGACGCAAGTGAGTGTGCGGGAGGTTCCCACAAGCCACCACTGCCGAGAACCGCCGACCAGCCTCAAGAAGAGGGCTCGGGGTCACCTCCGCAAGCGTTAGGCCGCGACGACAGCGTATACCGCCGCGGGATTCTCCACAAAGGTCAAGACCAAGTTAGGTAAGGGATCCGGAAGGCGCATCCGGAAGTGAACTTCCTATTTCATATTCCAGTTGGTATTCCGGGCTCCGGATACCCATTTCATATTATAACTGCGTTTTAGGAGGTTGTTAGTAGTTAGCCCCCTTGGAACTGTATTGAATTAACTACTGTGTGATAGGATTGTATATTGAGGGTTATCCGGATTACTTTCTATTGATTCCGGATTCCATTTGAATATTGTTTTCCGGAGACCAAGTGGTTATCCGGAAGTGGTGCGCTTGTGAGAGTCCCGGAACTGAGCCAGTGTTCCGGAATCAGACTCCGTCGACTGGCATCTGGAGTGCCCACCGCTCAAGGGTCACAAAGAATAAGAGCGGCTGTATATTTGCATATTAACTCTCTGTATTGTATTGGTTAACCGCTAGGGGAAGACTTTGCTAATAGTCTTTCACTGATTCCAGACGACTATATCTGGAAAGTACCTGGCATTTGGACACCTGGGCCCGATCGGCATCCAGAAGTAACTCATTGGTGACTACACCGGATACACGAAGACAAACGACACCCAAAGGGATACCACAAGGTCACACGCCAACTCTGCCTTCCAGATACCCATAGGATCCCGGAAGGTGGAGACTGACCCTGCTTGGCATCTGGACGTTTTATTCCAGAATCCACCTGGGCACGCACTATACACTCTGGGCGACCGACTTCCAGTCCGGAAGCCGAAAAGTGTTCACCCAGTTCGCCACAGGCCCCTCGAGCCCCTAGGTTTGACAGGGAACTTCCTTTGCCCTCCCGCAGGGCAGGCACGTTGCATGTGCCCAAGCTTCCCACATCCGTAGCAACGGATGGAGCTCTGTACGGCCGTACCCAGTTCCATGGGTACCGGCCCTGTGCTAGCTCCAGCTGCTGGAGCTCCTTGCACTGCGCCTGACGACGCATTGTGGCCTTGCCGCACCGAAATAGGAGTACGAGCCTGTCGGTGGTTGTACTTCTCATGGAGGGCGATCTGGATCGCCTCCTCCATAGTGTCCGCATGCACGCATAACAACTGTGTGCGGGATGGGCCCACCTTCAGGCCATCAATAAACACTGTCACCTTGATGTGTTCAGGTAGGGGGTTCCCTACCACAGATGTAGTGAGTACTCGCATCTCCTGGATGTACTCATGCAGCTCACGCTTCCCTTGTTTACAGGCAAGGAAGCGCGAGCGCTGGCGATACTCGTAGTTCGCCGGAAGGAAGGCGGCTCTAAGCTGTTGACACAGCTGAGCCCAAGTTGTGAAGCAACCCGGCGTTGTCGCCTCGCGCCTGTCCGCCCAGGTCTTTGCCCGCCCTCCCAGGTTTGGACAGAGCAAAAGCGACCCGAAGTCGCTCAGTCGAGATGAGAGCCTTCACCTCAGCCACGGGGGCCTGCAGCCCCTGCGCGTGAGCGACAAGCCCTCGCTCATACGTGTCGAACGCCTCAATGCGTTCGGCCTGCTCGGCCGGCGTAGCAGCCGCCAAGATTCGGAGGGCATCTCCTCCAAAGATGCCCACCATCTTCTGGATCGACTCAAACCGAGAGCCGGTCAGATGAGGGAACTCCCCTCTATCCATCTTGGCTTACCTTCTAAGAGCGCAGATGATTCAGGTAGTCAATCTACCCGCGTAGGCGTGGATTGACTACAAGTGCTATCAAGAGTGACAGGGCCACACGAGCACCTTGCTTGAGGAAGCGTGCTATCAAGAGTATACAAACTCTAAGTGAACGGCAGTTCACTAGTCCCTGGTCTTAGGGGACTTAATAGCCAGTTTAGCGTAAGTTTTAGACTGATTTATTTATAGTTAATTAGGTCCATTTGGCCTGTAATACAAACTCCTAATTAACTATAATCTTTCCTTAACTCTTTCGCGAGCCATTTATCTCAACTATAGTATACAAATCTAAGATATTTGCTTCTCAAAGGGCGCAATTTTCGCCTTTTAATGAATTCACGGTACTGTTCTGGCATGTCTCATGAGACATGCGATCTACTGTGATTTGTTTGGATTTGCTGGTGCATACGATGGTACACATTTGACTTAACTTCATTATGCTGTATGATTACATGATGATTACGCAATCGTACCGTATTTCATATGTCTCAAAAGAAGGTATATATTTAGTTGAACTTTAGTAAAAGGGCGAAAAAATCGCCCTTTTAGAGAGGTATTTCGTTCCGTTTTATGGAAACCATCTAAAAGGGCGATTTTTGCGCCCTTTCACCGCGAAAGGGTTAATATGCATATAAAAGTCAGGTCAAATACTATTGGTTGCCCCTCAGCCACCAGATCTACTTGGCAACAGTGTGGTCCACACCTGTAGTGTGATCCACACCACCCACAACAGAGTATCTAAAACGAATACTCACAGTAGTATATCTACTTAAAGGCGGTACCCTTTCTCGGGTACCCCTTCATGAAACCCCGTTACACTGCGCCAGCTTGAAATTATTTTACTCCTGATAAAATAAAAAGTAAATAATATACAAGATGGGGTACTCACCTGATCAATGCCAAGCTAACAAGGAGCGCATTCATGCAGCGCAGAAGCGCTTCTACCAGCGCACACGCGAAGCGCGATTGTCTTATCAGAAGAGCTACGACGATAAGAATAGAGACCAGATTCGTGCTCGCAAGTGGAAGTCTACGAAGATTAAATATTAAACCCATCAAGAGGGATCGAGCTACCGCGCGGTCGTACGGGCAAAATGGCTTTCATCGGAAAGCCGTCCCACCCAAAGAATTTGTCATTAGTGGCGAAGGAGTACAAGATCAGCCTCGATAAGTTGACACACTTGTCTTCGGACTGCAAGGCTGACCTGCACTATCACTTTTACAAGGACAACCATATGGAATCGCACCTATACGAGGGAGCCCAGCCCTCTGAGTTCTACGATAAGATTGCGAACGTTCTTGAGAGTCAGAAGAGTGCCTATAAGGTAAGCATTACTCTCGGTTACGATCACGAAAGCAAAACCGATGATTCGGAGACGCAATTCTTCCACCCAAACATGGGCAATACCTATGGGTTCGACAAACCTGTCGCTATTAACAGTAGGAGCTGACACGAGGCGGTTTCCAGAAATTTGCCGACGATGTGCCGTCACCTCTGTGACTTGGATTCTGTATTGGACTGTGATTGGTGGATGACTTTGATGTGGCGCGTCTATGCCCATGTGACACGGATGGCGATTGTGGGAAGAAAGTGATGCTATGGGATGAATCCAGTACTTGACCGCAGATGGGCCCAACTGGTTGGAAGTGTGATTCCTGGGAGTGCACACCCAGGGGTGCAAAGAACACTCAGTCCAGCCGCGGACTTTCCCTTACGATGAGTGCCTAAAGTCTGGCGGAAAGTGTCTCTGGCGAACGTATCCCAGAGTACACCTCATCTTGCTGTGGACCAGAGTAACGACAAAGGATCATATTACCCTGAGAAACCAACCCACTACCACCGCGATCATGCGCAGGAGGCCGCTAAACCCGCTAAGTGTTTGGATATATGGAGATACATGTGAGTCGGTGATGCTACAGACCTAATATCCAGAGTACCGCATGGTGACCCAGAGTTCACCCCCTGAGTGCGGGTGACCCAGAGTTCAAGATGAATCTCTGGGTTTGGATCGTGAATCCAGACTCTAAATACCAAAATCAAGTGTCTCCCAAGCTAATATCCAGAGATCATCATAGACCCCAATGACCCCCAGAGTTTCACAGAAATCTCAGGGATGACCCTGAGTGCCACGTGATTCTCTGAATTTCGAGTCAGTCCAAAGCCAGTTTGCAATCAAGTGATGTGTGACCTTGAAGGATCAGCATGGATGTGCAGAGTGGACACTTTCAAGGAATCGAGAGAGAATCCCGTGTCATATTAGACCAAGGCTAAAGACCCACATTTGGCACTTTCGAAGCCTGACAACAATGGAATCGCAAGCCGATCGCAAGTTTGGACCGCTGAACCCAAGGTATACTCAAGACAAGATATTCGACCTCAAGCATAGTGAACAGAAGATATTTGCCCAAAGAATGCAGAAAAGTTAGAGAAAGAGAAGTAGCTGATAAAAGACAAACAGAGTTCAACTTTCCCTGTACTGCGCAAGTGACTTCGGCCAAGCCTGCCGACGGCAATTCCGGAGGACCCGAGGCTACGACCGCGGGACGCTAAGGGCACATCAACGGTGAAGGACGACCGTCTGTGTGGACTCCATCAAACTCAAGTCCAGTTAGGCGGGGACCAGTGACGGCCTTGAGCTTCCTGGAGTGATCCATCTATTCCATATCCTAGTTGGGTCACTTGTTGTACTCGTGGTAGCCCATTTCATATTCTCGAAGGGTATTCTGGGGTGCTAGGTAGTCGCCTCCAGGATTTTGTACTGACTGCTTGTGTGAAGGGAAGGTTATTGATAGTGATTGTATTTTCCTCCTATATTGGAGGTGGTGCGCGTTTGTGTGAGTCTCAGGGGAGCTAGGCCCCTGAATTTAGGACTCGAGTGAGCCTAGTGTAGGAGTGACCCACCGTCCGAGGGTCCAAAAGAATAAGTGACGGCTAGTTGTAGTGTTTGTATACTCTGTATTTGTTGGTTTTATCAAGCTAAGAGGGCATTTGGGTAAGGTGTCTTCTGAGTTCCAAGCCCCGGAGTTGACTGAAATCCCGAACCCTGAATCTGTGATATCCTGGGTTTTGGGTATCTGATTCTCTGGGTTTGCCTTTTGGTGTGGAGGTGCGTTCTGGATTAGACGTGCACTCCGGCACTTCTCAAGGCTACACTTACAATCGGTGGAGTGCCGTTCCGTCGAAGACAAACGAGCCGACAGGGATTACACGAGGTACCCACGCCAACCAAGGGGAGTGATTCTCTGGGTTTAAAGCTTCGCGGCTGCGAACCTTTGGATCAATCGCCTTGCTGTTGACTCTCAAGTCGATTCTCTGGGTCTATACCCTGAGGAACATCTTGGGCTGCGCTATACAAACCCCCTGGGCGATAAAGGTTTCATCGGCCTCGCCACACGTTTGTCTCTGGCAAATCCAGATGAGGCCTGGATCTCTGAGTTCCACGTTGCCCGGTGGGGCGTCGGAACTGCCCAGGATCTTATGGCAACTACGATTCCCCAGAGTATCATGACCGCGCGCGAGTGTGTCGCCATTCTGCAGACTCTGTTCTTCGAAGCTGGTTTCGAGTTCGTCAACTTGATCCCTAGCTGGTCTACGACGCGTGCTTCTAGGATTCCAGAAAGTCTGGTGCGTTCGGTCATGGAGGAAGTCCAGAATTTCATTGCGGTGGAACTGGTGGAGTGGAGATTGGTGACAGCTGGAGTATCTTTCAAGGTGAACTCTGAAGATCACGCCGCACCAAGCGTTCAAGAGCAAGTGCCAAGATTGGAGTATCACAAGGAAGATGGAGACGGTGATCTATTGATGACCGATTACGATGCGGATCTACTGGGCCGTCAGTTTGTTCTGAGGTTCAGAGTCACTGGCCTCAGGATTTCACGGAGCCGCGAGGGTCAAGTGATGGTGAGCCACAATCCAAGCGCTCCCAGCATGGACCGCCTCGCCCGCAAGTCCCGTCGACGCCTTCAGCCCTATCCACGCCATCGTTGTCTTCTCTTCCTGCGTACCAGTCTTCGACTGGTACTTTGCTTCAGAATTCCACTCCCATGAATTCCATGTCCAATGGACGTGAGTCTCTGGAGATGGAAGCCAAAGATGCTGTTCTGGACTTGGTGCCAAGTGTTATTGAAACCTCACGTGCTTCAGACAAGAGTACTGCCTCAGGCGCCCAGACGTCTTACGGCAGCTCTTCGTCTTCGTCGATGAGATCGCTTGGACAGCAAGTAGGGGCCCTGGCGCTTGTGGCCCAGAGTGCAAGTGGTTTCACGGCTGCCGGTGACTTTGGATTCCAAGTCACCCAGACGGTTATTCCTCATAGTCTTGTGGCAGTCGAGCAATAAGACGTCGAGATGGCGTCGTCAGTACACTGTGATCCAGACATCGCATCCAGGAAGACTGGTTTCCCCAGGATTTCAGCAGCTACTGCTGAGCCGAAACTCAGGGTCTCCTCTCCGAGTTCAGGGTTTGACGGTGTGAGGGACGTAGGTGGCGACGAGCGGAGACAGCATCAGAGTTCCAAGAGTGAAGCGCACTCTCGGCGTTCGACGAGGTCCAGGAAATCAGTTGCTTCGAGCCGCTCGAGTGCATCTAGGCAGCTCGGATCTGCTTCGTCTGTGTCTTCAAGGTCTGGGCCGGCCCAATCGAGCTGAATATCTTACGACAACAGCAGGAGTGGCAGGCCCGTATGGAGCAGGAGCAACGCGAGTTTCTCGCCAGGGAACGCCTGGATGCCTTGGGGCGAGAGCGACTCACGGAACAACGTGACTTGGACGCGCATCGCCAGATCCAGGAACTCACGGATCGCTTGGTTCATACAGAAATCGCCCGGAGAGAAGCGGAACGACGAGTGCAAGATGCGGAAGTTCATCAGGCCCAGAGTCCCACCGAAACTCATGGAAGCTGTGCGTCTCAAGCACGAGCGCCTGGATGCCACCTACGCTGAGCGCTGGCAAAAGCGAAGCCGAAGCGGATGCAGAACGTGTGCGCTGGGCTTCGGAAGTCCACGCGGGCTGGAAAGAGCAAATGTCGACAATGGAGCAGAACGTCCAAGAGCTTGAGGCGGAAAGAGAGCGAGAGCGAGAATCCTCCCAGAACATTCAGCGGTTCCATGCCGGCCAGGTGCGCGACCTTCGTGCAACATTGGCTCAAGTTTAAGGGCGGCGCGCGATCGTGACCCCTGATTTGGCAACAAACGTGAGGTCGTCAGCAGCTCAGAACCCTGAAATCGCAACCCGACTTCAAGAATCCAGTGGTGTAATCAGCGGAAACGCAATTGTCGCAGGCCAGACAGGGAACGGCTGATCTGAGGAACACTCCCGAAGTCGCTGCCTCTCAGCGAAGGGCGACCTTCGTGCAGTCTTCCGCCGACACTCCCGACAAGAGAAAACATGTTAAGCGAGGACATGGCGTTCCTGAGACCAAGGTAATGCAGGACGTCAAGTCTGAACCCGTACCTGTGGGAAAATCGTCGGATCCCAGGAGGACAACAGCCTCTAAAGCCTCACGAGACTCTAAGACAGACTCCAAGCACTCTGTGTCCAAGAAGGATCGACAGGAGAAGAAGAAGCGCAGAGATGTTAATCCGCCTTCAGACTCGGACCCGAGTTCCAACTCCAGTGACGATGACTCGTCCTCTGAAAGCTCTGATGACAGTTCGGACGAGAACCCTGGAGTTAACCTGACGGCAGCCTCCGCGACTCAAGCTGGCACTACGCTCCTGACATTCCGGCCGTACATCAACTCGAATATCCTGGGTGAGTTCGACACTAAAGCGTCACTCAGAGAACGAGTGCACTGGTGGGAGTGTTTCGCGAATATGGCGGTTCAGGGAGGTTGGTCCACGAAGATGCAAATTCAGGAACTCAAGCTGAAGCTCCCAGGAGCTGCGCGTAACTGGTTCAACCAGTTACCTAAGCACATCCAGCGCGACTGGAAGGAGTTGGCATCTGCTTTCAGGAAGAAGTACTGCAAGGCGTGCTCATCGTATTCTGAGCGATATTTCACGATGGAGATGAAGAACTCTGAAAGTGCCCTGGATTTCTTCTATCGTCTGAATTCCGCCGCTGGCAAAGCTGACATTGACTTTCGCAAGTCTTCGAAGCGTCTGGAGAAGCACATTCGGAGGTTCATCACGAAACTCAGGGATACGCGCCTCAAGACGTCGTTGCAAGGACAGAGATTCAGGAATATCGCTGACTTGGAATACGCTATGGAACAGGATGAGAAAGTTTGGAATCGCAGCGACCGGGATGCTCCGCCACCCAGAGTTCGGGACTTTCGAGCCGAAAACATCCCTCAGGGACGTTTCAAGCCGAAACGTGCCGGACGTACGTACGTGACTAGGGGCGGTGTCTCAGACTCCGAGTCGGATGAAGACCCTGAGACTCACGCATGTTTCCAGGAAGTCGAGGACGAACCCAGAGCTTCTGCCCGAAGATCGAGTGCGAATTCAGGGTCAACTCGTGAGATCGCTGGAGAAGAAACTGCCACGTCTAACGCTGGAAGTCTGGCGAGCATGAAGGGTGTCGAATGGACCCAGACTTTGACAAACGAGGTATATCGCGTGATGAATAACATGGGATGGCGTTCTCCAAACGCCTACCCCGGACCAAATGTGAATTCTGGATTCCGTTCCCCCCGTCGCGAGAACCCTCATTGGGACAAGTTCTGTGAGAAGTGCCGCAAGTGGGGACATCCCGAAGAAGACTGCTGGAAAGACAGGAAGTGTGACCGTTGCCTGGAAACAGGCCATCCAACTCACATGTGTCGAGCACAACCGTGCGAGAACTGTGGCTAGATGCATCTCGAAAAGCCATGTGAGGACTGGAAGACCCTGGAAGCTGTGAAGAAACTCGCCCACCAAGGTGCACTAAAAGACATGCCGAGCCAAATTCTGGATAAGCTCCTGGATGGCGAAGCAAACTCTGGGCGGCCGTCAAACCAATAAGCCCGCTGGGTGGGGACCCAGTACGTGTCGGGCCAGTGAAGGCCCCAGAGACATGTGTTCTAGTGTATGTAGGCCCGGAGCTGAGAGCAAGAACCCAAGATAACCAACAATGCATGACTACTTTGACTCAGGACTTCATGACTTCCCCTGAAAATCAACATCCCGAACGAGTGAACCCTGGGGTAGTGAACTCTGAAGAAATTAGGGAGTACAAACTAAACCTTGGGGAACGCTATGGATGGAAGATAATGATCCTGACTCAACGCAACGTGATGTGGCGATGGTGCATGGTGCTGTGAACGACTGTCGAACGAAAGTTCTCCTGGATACCGGTGCGACTGTGAACATTGTGAGTTTCGACTTAGCGCGTAAGCTCGGACTCCGCCTCAAGTCACATAAACAAACTAAGGTATCCGGTATGGGAGGCGTTCCGACGTACATCGGCGCCAGTGCTCAGGTGAAGATCACTCTCGGTCCGAGAGTGGTGTATCTCTTGGATGTTTGGGTTGCTAACATCGGCGAACGGATTGAAGTGCTTCTGGGTATGAGTTTCATGTTTGCAACTGGAGTGAGGATCAGCATTCGTGAAGGTCTTGTGACGCTTCCCGACGAGGAGACGATCGTGATGTGTGGATGGAACCCAAAGGTGCGTCTGGGTGTTGACATGCCTGTGGAAACCACGTGTAGTTGGTACTTGGCCCCTGGGGAATCCAAGGTGGTGAAGATTTCGTATGGACTGACGAACCCACAACGTGAGGTTGTGTGGCCAGGACGAGGTGATCACTGGGTGACCCGCTTGATTTACGCTGCAAAATCCTGGCCGGTCGCTGTGAAGGTGGTCAACATCTCGGACAAGGACGTCTGGATCAATAATAGAACACCAGTCGCCCGGGTCGTAGAGTATAGCTTTTTCCCGCGTGCCCGACGCTTCGTGCGTCCTACAGCGTTGCATGCCTCGATTCTCAGAAAACCAAAGATCCGTCGAGTGCGTTTCGCAGAAGATGCTTCAACTCAGACGGATGAAGTGTCTCCAGAAGGCCTCCGGGAATCTCGAGATATGGCTGTTGACACGAATGATTTGGGTAATAATAGTCTTACGGATGAGGTGGCCAGCACTGCTTCACTTGCCGCCGAAACCCTGGGTTTAGGAGTTGAAATTGGCAGTGATTCTCAGGCTTGGCGAGGTGAAGAAGGCGATTCTCTGGATTCTGTTGCAGATGATGGCGACTCGCTAGACGCCGTCGAGGATTACTGGGATAACCCAATCTCTGGGATGCCTGGGACCCCATTGAAGAAGTTAAAGCAAGAATATGAGCGCTGCATGAGATTATCGACAGAGGACATTGACTATGAGCCTGCGGTCTATATGCGGGAAGGAAGCGAGTTACTCTCTCAGTTGCGTGACCAGTTGGTTATGCTCCCTGAGGTAAAAGACCTGACTCCTGAGTGCAAGATCGAGGAGGCCGATGTTGGAGTCCCTGGGAAGACAACGCCTGAGATGGAAGACCAAGTGCGGCGAATTCTGGAGTATCATCGGAAGATTTTCTTAGGAGATGGCAATGCAGCTCCCCCACCCGCTCGTGGAGTGGTGTGTGACCTAGATGTGGGTGACGCTAAGCCAGTGGCTCAGCGCCCAAGGTCTATCGCACCGCATCTGTGGACCAAGGTGTACGAACTTCTGAAGAAGCTTCTGGAGAACGGGCTGATTGAAACTTCTACATCTCCCTGGGCATCCCCGATCGTGATCGTCCTAAAGAAGAACGGCGTGGATATCCGGATGTGCATCGACTACCGTGTGGTGAATGGCTTCATAAAGCTCTCACATTACCCCTTGCCACTCATTGATGATCTCTTGATTGGCTTTGAATCGGCGATGTGGTTTATGAGCTTGGATATGGTTAGTGGTTTCTGGGCTATCAAGATGACCGAGAGAGCTCAGTTAATCTCCGCGTTCGTCTGTCCCTACGGACACTACCAGTGGGTCAGGATGCCGTTCGACCTCAAAAATGCACCATTGATCTACCAGGCGGTGCTCAATAACTGCTTGTGGGGATTTCTGCGGCTGTCCCCTGAGGAAGAAGCTGAGGTGGATCAGGATGTCTTACATTTTCTGAGGCTGAACTCTGGGGAACCCCGAGTTTCAGGTGATAATGTACCACGCCTCTCAGTGCTGACGGACGAGATGACTGTTTTCCAGCGTAATATCCCGGCTCCCTCTCAGATGGGCCCTGTCCTGGGGCGAACCTCGTACATTGACTTCATTGCCCATGGTGCTCCCACTTGGGAACAATTATGCCAGGACCTGAATGCATTACTATTTCGTCTACGATACTGAAATCTCTCCGTGAGCCTTCCTAAGAGTGAATTCGGAAAGTTATCCATCCCGTATCTCTCGCATGAGATTAGTGTTGAGGGTATCAGGGCGATTCCGAAGATCGCAAAAGGTGTCCAAGACTTACCATTTCCGACAACATTGAAGGGGGTTCAGAGTTTCATGGGTAGTCTGAATTACTACAGCAAGTTCATTGAAGATCTACCCGTGATTGCAGCCGTCCTGTACGAGTTGACTGAAGAGCAGATGAAATCCAGGAGAAACTTGTCTAGAGCCCAAGAAGCCTTTGAAATCCTGAAGCACAAGATCACCTCAACTCCACTGCTCAGACATCCTGACCGCTCAAGGTCGTTCGTGATTATTCCACACGCAAACCCGTATGCGGCGTCCGCTGTGTTGGGCCAGGAGTACGACGGGGTTGTGCACCCGGTCCGTTTCACAGGTCGAGTTCTGAATGATGCTGAGCTGAGGTACCACATTGTTGAGAAGGAGGTAATCGCTATCCAGAGAGTTCTGGAGGTGTTCCGCACTCTGGTTGAGGGCAGTCCCAAGATCGTCGTTTACACGCGATACTCTGTATTGAAATGGCTGCTGACTTCTCAGTCGGCAGATGGTCGAACCGTAAAGTGGGGACTGAAGCTATCTCACTGGGACCTGGAAATACGCAGAATTCAACGCGACGAAGACGGTCTCGCTGCGATCCTAGGCGCGGGTATCACCCCCAGAGAACACTTGGATGAAGTCGCTGAGAACCTGATTCCGGCCAAGGGGCGCGTCAAAACTCCGGTACCTATCAGTATAGAGATGCTGGAGGCGGATTACGAGGGTTACATTCTAAGTTTCGATGGTGCGGCTAAGACGTCCACGCGACAAGGGAGCTGTGGGTGTATCCTATGGCGTCTCCCCGGATGGGAGATCCTAGACGCTCAGGGTTTCATCCTGGGAGACGTGACCGTAAATGACGCTGATTTTCATGGACTCCTGAAGGGCCTCACTCTGGCGATCGAGCGAGGGGTTCAGGACATCGTTGTGGTTGGAGACTCTAGGATTGTCATTCAGCAAGCCCAGGGCCTCATCAACTGTAACCAGTCCAACCTCCAGAGGAAGCTGGCCGAATACGAGGTTCTGAAGACTAAGTTCAAGTCTGTGCGTCTGGTACATGTCAAGCGAGAGTTCAACCAGGCAGCAGACTACTTGACGTCCAGGACCCTCGCGCTTGGAGAGTCCTGGAAAGTGGAGGATGCCGACGAACGAACACATCTGCAGTTGGTGTCAAAGATCCACGAGAAGTTAGTAAAACCGAAAGTGTTGCCGAACGCTGGAATTCAGAAGGATGATCCTCAGGGTACTGAAACTCTGAGTGTACCGGGACCTGAGTGTGCCCCATTGCCTGCGGCGGCCAAAGTATTCGCCGTCATAACTCGTGCACAAACTCAGGAATCTGAAATTCAAGGCGAACCTATGGGGCCCCTGGAATACCAGGCCGAGCGATGGCGGCGCATCAAAGTACACCAGGAAAAGGGTAGTTATCTGCTGCAGCTCAAAGACTTTCTGAGAGGCAACACTGCAAAGCTGTCGCATGCTCAAGCCAGGAAACTTGCGA
This sequence comes from Phytophthora palmivora, assembly GCA_008079305.1. Lineage (NCBI taxonomy): Eukaryota > Oomycota > Peronosporomycetes > Peronosporales > Peronosporaceae > Phytophthora > Phytophthora palmivora. The sequence goes on from VOQZ01002037.1 coordinate 183,634, forward strand.
AAATCGCTGATGACTTTGCACTGGATTCCAGAAAAGTCTTGTATCGTTTGAGTCGGTCAACCAGAGATCGCCCCCGGGACATGGTTGACGAACTCAGACTCGTAGTACCGAAAACCCTTCAGCCTGATATACTGCATTACGCACACGAAGACTTTCAGGGTGGACACCAGGGAATCACGAGGACGTACGAGAAGCTGCGTTCTGAGTTCTATATGCATGGTATGTACGCCGATGTGGAAGTCTTCGTCAAAGAATGTGTGGATTGCGCCAGCGGCAAGGGGCGTCCTCAGAACCCAGGGCCTTCCCCTGGGAACATTGAACCCAGGCGCCCTTTCGAAGTTGTGTCCATGGATTTAGTGACACACTTGCCCAAGTCGGACCGTGGGAATACATTCCTGTTGCTTTTTCAGGATGTGTTCTAAGGGTTTGCCATGTGCAAACCCATGAGCTCTACTACAGCTCAAGACGTCGCTGAGGTGTACGAGGAACAAATTTTCAGGAGGTTCGGAGCGAGCTCGATGTTGAGGCACGACCAAGACCCAAGGTTCTTGAGTGAAGTGTTCACACGCTTTCGCGAACTCCTGGGTAGTAAGCAGCGGGCCACTCTGGCGTATCGCCCCCAGGCGAACGGGCAACAAGAGCGGTCAGTGCAGACTGTTGTGCGCGGCATCCGAGCTTACATTGCTGAGGCGGACCAGAGTGACGGGACGACCATGCGGAACGCCTGATGTTCGCCCTGAACGCGTCGTTCGAAGCTACACGCCTGGACACTCCGTTTTTTCTGGTACACGGCTGGGATGCACATGGCACTGTTTCAGCGATGCTAGGGCCCAGGTCCTCGAGTGTCCAGGAGCGCACCGCGTATGAATGGCACAGGAAACTGCAACGTGACTACAGTTTTGCACAAGCTTGTGCTGAAGATCTTCAGAAGAAAGCTAAGCGAGTGCGCTCTGCCGAGCAAACCAGGAAGTGGAAGGAATTGTCAGAACGACTGAGGTCGGGATTCGCAGCGGGCGATGCCGTCTGGTTGTACATACCCAAAGTGCAACCTGGGTTGAGTCGCAAGCTAGCTCATATGTGGCATGGCCCCTTCAGAATCCAGGAAATCCATGACAATTTCCGCGTGAAACTCAGAGTCGAGAACACTGGATATCGTGTGAACCCCTGGGTACACGTGAGTCGCCTGAAGCCCAGAGCACTGTTCCCGAAACGGCCCACTGTGGAAATTGAAGTGAGCGAAGGCGACGACTTCGACGCAGCGTTGTTGCCCGAAGATAGCTGGGAACCAGATGTTGTGAACGATGAATACGAAGTCGAACGAATCTTGGATTTGCGATGGACTAAACGAACTAGGACATCAAGACGAATACGTGAGTACCTCGTGAAGTGGAAGGGCTATGACGAGACCGAGTGGCTCCCCGTGTCGAAGCTAAATTGTGGTGCCTTGCTGTATGAGTTTAATCAAGGTGCAAGAGCACGAGCCCGTTTCCAGGTCATGCAGGCCGGCGATGATCACCCAGGAATATAGTATCCTGAGGTGATTGTGATCCAAGAGTTGCAATTGAACTTCAGGGGATAAAACCCTGAGTAATACCAAGAAACCCTGAGGAAGATCGAAGGAATGTGTGGAGATTGGAGACAGAAGTGAAGTGTGATTGTGATTTTATTTGATTCGACTTGATTGTGGAGAAGAACACTGCTGAGGCTTGGGCACCATGCGGAGTATGAAGGAGCAAAGTGACGACGATGAGCTTCACAGGGACTGTGGAAGACTTCAGGTAAGCAACCCAAAGAAACGAGCCAGAATGTGTTGACACTTTGAGGAAGACAAGGCGAAATGCTGAGGTAAAAACCCTGGGTATCATTGGAAATTATGATACGACATGTAAAAAACTAAGCTATTTCCAGAGTTAAGAAACATCTTTGTCCTTCACAAGTGCGTGAGAGATAAAGGGTTGAGCTTGCGGATGGCCACGGGCTTGACGTTGTTTGGCACATATTGGAGCCACTCTTCATCATCGATCGCGGTGCTCCATTGGACTCGAGCAGGTTCACGCATATCCAGGGTCGCTAGCTGAAAATCAAGGGTTTTACACGTGGGTCCCCCGAGCTCCTCGGCCCTGGGATCCTCCCAAATCAAGTAGCAGCATTTGTCTGGAAATTGCCAGAGGCCCGGCTCGTTCGACAATGATGGCAAAAAGCCTGGGGTGTCGTGGGAGCGGTCCAAGAGCGTCTTGAATGCCCTACGAAGCGCGTTACGGCGTGACTTGCGCTGGGATTCGAGGTCAATGTCTGCCTTCTCTTCAGTCGGGATAGGTACCCAGTATCCGCGCTCCCAAATCGCCTGTGCATGCTTGTGCATGACATCCACGATGTCCTCCACTAGGTTGAGCGCCTTCGCATACAACATGTCGCGTTCATGGAAGTAGAAGACCCGGATACGACCCTGGAGCATAGCTACCCAGGGTTCAGAGTCCAAGACTTCTTGATATGCTCCGCGGTTCCAGCGGTCATGGACGACGTCATATGAGTACTTGTGAATCGCGTACTCTGGGAACCCAGGAGCCTGGCAAGATGCACTCTTGGTCGAACTTGGGTACTGCACTAGGACTCCGTAAATACGCCAGGAAGTCTCGCCGTTCTCAGGATCCTCAGCCGTTTGTATATCGTCCACAGTCAACTCTGCGTACGACTTCCGTGCCAGCACGGATGGATGTTTGGGCCGCGTAATAACCTTGTTCCCCAGAGACCCACTGGAACCTTGAGGCGCAAAGGCGTTTTTCTTGGTCGCCTTGCGACGTTGCTTCTTGGGCTTCGGGTTGGAACCCTGAGATCTCTCCTTGGAGTCAGAACGGGGACGCTTGGCGGGGTTTGGATTCCAGATTTTCTTTGGGTTCGACGCCGTCGTCGTTCTCAGCGTCGTCATCTTCGTCCAGAATCTCAGGGGCGACTTCTTCATCCTCCTCCTCGGAGCTGATGCTGGAGGCACTCTCTTCTGGCTCCTGGGCTGGGGGCTGATACTCTGGGTCATTCTCGACGTCATCCACCGTAGAGCCTGCATCTTCGTCAGGGTACACCACGTGGTCATCGAGGTTTCCCCAGGGTGCCGGAACGTCACCGCGTCGGAGCTGCCGATCCAAACGTTCGTCGGCCATCTCATAGTAGGCTTCAGGGACGTACTTGCTCCAGGGAGTCCTGTCAAGACGACGCCAGTACATCATGCTGACAAGCATCTTAACCAACTGTGGCTGCCGGAAGTGTCCGTGAGCCGCTCGATCACTGCCAATCCACTCCATAGCGGTGTCGTACTTGAGACCCGCGAGAATAGCCTGACGTACGTCCGGACGAACTTCCTTCCAGACGACACCACCAGGTAGCATCGAGTGAGCGGCCTCCTTAGAGACCACAGTTTTCTCGCCAGCACGACGTACCGAGTCACGACCAGGCTGATGATCTTTGGGGCGACGCTGGACCTTACGAACCTTGGAGTGTGCAGGGTGCAACTGCTTGCTCGACGCCCCAGAATCTCGGGATTTTTTAGATCCTGAGTCTTTCTTGGAACTCTGAGATCCCTTGGATCCCTGAGCTTCGCTACCGGCACCCGAGCCACTTTGAGAATTGTTGCCAGTACCCGTGAGATCCAACACTTCGGGGCGATTGGTGGAATCAGACCCTGAGGATGGGGGCATACGCTGGCCCTTCTCGGGGTATGGAGCTACCGCAGCGTTGCGCTTGTCCATGGCTGCCACATTCACGACTGTATCCCAGGACTCAGGAGGTTTTGTGTCCTTAACGCAGAGTTTGAAAAGGTCGTGGAGACGCTCCCAATTCCCTGTGAAGTCAGTGTGCTCCTGCAAGAAATCAGAGAATTTCCAGGGATCCACAGTGGCAGATTCGAGACGCGACTTCAGGATTCGGACCTGTGCCTCGGAGTCGGCGAGACGTGCCTTGAGTTGAGTTCTCTCAGATTCCAGGAAATCAATATCGTCCTGGTACCGAGTCTTCTGTTCCTGCAGCGCGATCTTGTGCTCAGCCTCAGCAGACTCCAGCTTGCCCAGAGCCTCCTGAGCTTCCAGAAACCAGTAGTCGCAGGTGAAGTTCCAAGCGCGCTTCAACTCTTTGTTCTTGCGACGAGTGTCGACTGCCTGTTGAATGGTAGTAGGTCCTTGCTGAGTGACGGCCAGAGAACGCATGCTCTTGTACGCCCCGAGGACTTGGCGCAAATAACCAGTTGTCTTGAACACGCGCTCTGCAAATTGTGTACTGTTGAAATGGCGCATGAGCGAAGCCATCTCACGTCGAACTCCAATGGAATTCAGAGTGTTGTCCAGATCGTACGACGAAAGAGATGAGCGCCGTGGGATTGGAACATCGACCCCCCTCTTTGCGCCACAAATCTCCTTCAGTTCCTGGAGATCGTCGTCTGAGAGCTCCTCGAAGCCGATGAGTGTAGTTGCGCCGCCATAGCCCTCCATGGCAAACGCACCGGCTCGAATGTCGTTCACAATGCCCGGAACTCCCACGAGGTACGCACTGGTCTTGAGATCCGGAAGGGGCGGCGGTTTCCAGTGCGGAGGACACTCAGGAACAAGGAAGTCAGGCAGATCCTGCCGAAGCATACCCGCGAAAATGAGACCCCTGGCATCCTCCAGTGTCGCGTGTCGCGGTGTCTTGAACTCAGGGGCGTCTTCCTGGTTCACGTCCGGAGCCTTGGATTCAAGATTCGGGTCCCCATCTGAAGTGTCAGCTGAAGATTTACTATCAGCCTCGCACATGTTGGTGCCAGAAGACTTGCTTGCGCCACCAGGGAGTGGAACTTGCCTAACTTCCTTCCCCTCGGACTCGTCCATCAGAGTGTCACTAGGCGGCGCCTCGTGAGAGTCGGCCGCTGGTTTGCTATCGGCGACTACCTGGGGGGATGTAGTGCTGGAGGGCGCCGTGCCTTGAGCCGACGTCGATGTTTGTTTGCTGTCCTTAGGCGGAGAACTCCCCATGTTGACGATTTGTGAAATGGAGATATGACCTCGCGTTGCCCGTTGGATATTTTGCGCTTGAGAAGAGAACCTTGAAGATAGGTCCCGACCAACCGTTAGGGAGACAGGGTGTCGTCGGAATGTGTGGAACCCAGGGAGCCTACGGAATGCAACGGCCGTTTTGATGTTAACGGCGGCTGACGCTCTGTGTTTTCGTGGCCTGGCCATGGTTCACCAGTTCGGAGCGATTTCCTCTTTGATGGACCCGGACCAGGAGGGGCGGTTGACACGAGGCGATTTCCAGAAATTTGCCGATGACGTGCCGTCACCTCTGTGACTTGGAGTGTGTATTGGACTGTGATTGGTGGATGACTTTGATGTGGCGCGTCTATGCCCATGTGACACGGATGGCGATTGTGGGAAGAAAGTGATGCTATGGGATGAATCCAGTACTTGACCGCAGATGGGCCCAACTGGTTGGAAGTGTGATTCCTGGGAGTGCACACACTAGGGGTGCAAAGAACACTCAGTCCAGCCGCGGACTTTCCCTTACGATGAGTGCCTAAAGTCTGGCGGGAAGTGTCTCTGGCGAACGTATCTCAGAGTACACCTCATCTTGCTGTGGAACAAAGTAACAACAAAGGACCATATTACCCTGATAAATCAACCACTACCACCGTGATCATGCGCAGGAGGCCGCTAAACCCGTTAAGTGCTTGGATTTATGGAGATATATGTGAGTCTGTGACGCAGCAGACCTTATATCCAGAGTACCGCATGATTTCCCAGAGTTCACCCCCCTGAGTACGGGCGACCCAGAGTTCAAGATGAATCTCTGGGTTTGGATCACGAATCCAGACTCTAAATACCAAAATCAAGTGCCTCCCAAGCCAATATCCAAAGGTCGCCATAAACCCCCAATGACCCCCAGAGTTTCACAGGAATTTCAGAGATGACCCTGAGTATCACGTGATTCTCTGGATTTCGAGTCAGTCCGAAGCCAGTCTGCGACCAAATGATGTGTGATATTGAAGAATCAGTACAGATGTGCAGACTAGACACTTTCAAGGAATCGAGAGGGAATCCCGTGTCATACTAGACCAAGACCAAGGACCCGCATTTGGCACTTTCGAAGCCTGACAACAATGGAATCGCAAGCGATCGCAAGTTTGGACCGCTGAACCCAAGGTATACTCAAGACAAGATATTTGACCTCAAGCATAGTGAACAGAAGATACTTGCCCAAAGAAGAATGCAAAAGAGATAGAGAAAAAGAAGTAGCTGATAAAAGACAAACAGAGTTCAATTTTCCCTGTACTGCGCAAGTGACTTCGGCCAAGCCTGCCGATGGCAATTCCGGAGGACCCGAGGCTACGACCGCGGGACGCTAAGGGCACATCAACGGTGAAGGACGACCGTCTGTGTGGACTCCATCAAACTCAAGTCCAGTTAGGCGGGGACCAGTGACGGCCTTGAGCTTCCTGGAGTGATCCATCTATTCCATATCCTAGTTGGGTCACTTGTTGTACTCGTGGTAGCCCATTTCATATTCTCGAAGGGTATTCTGGGGTGCTAGGTAGTCGCCTCCAGGATTTTGTATTGACTGCTTGTGTGAAGGGAAGGTTATTGATAGTGATTGTATTTTCCTCCTGTATTGGAGGTGGTGCGCGTTTGTGTGAGTCTCAGGGGAGCTAGGCCCCTGAATTTAGGACTCGAGTGAGCCTAGTGTAGGTGTGACCCACCGTCCGAGGGTCCAAAAGAATAAGTGACGGCTAGTTGTAGTGTTTGTATACTCTGCATTTGTTGGTTTTTATCAAGCTGAGAGGGCATTCGGGTAAGGTGTCTTCTAAGTTCCAAGTCCCGGAGTTGACTGAAATCCTGGACCCTGAATCTGCGATATTCTGGGTTTCGGGTGACCTGACTCTCTGGGTTTGCCTTTTGGTGTGGAGGTACGTTCTGGATTAGACGTGCACTCCTGCACTTCTCAAGGCTACACTTACAATCGGTGGAGTGCCGTTCCGTCGAAGACAAACGAGCCGACAGGGATTACACAAGGTACCCACGCCAACCAAGGAGAGAGATTCTCTGGGTTTAAAGCTTCTCGGCTGCAAAACTCTGGATCTATCCCCTTGCTGTTGACTCTCAAGTCGATTCTCTGGGTCTATACCCTGGGGAACATCTTGGGCTGCGCTATACAAACTCCCTGAGCGATAAAGGTTTCATCGGCCTCGCCACAGAGCAATTTTCGGAAGGTAATTTCTGAGATTCGATCCATGGAGCTGGCACATAAGTTCAACTACCCCAGCTCTGGATATCAGCTGAAGCCTATCACCGGATTCAAGATATACCTCTATCAGCGAGATCACGCACTTAACAACAATGAGGTTGTTATCCCTAAGATCATTCGCGATAATAAGAGTGTCATCAACTTCCCTAAGACCAACAGCAAGTGTGTGTTCCACTGCATTGCCTATCACAAGCGGGGTTTAAGCTTCTTTCCACTACAAAAAAGGATGGAATTCTCTACCTGCTAAAAACAGATTACTGTCTATACATGTTTTTTCTCAAAACGGATGAATTCCTGCGCTAGTTTAAATGCAATGTGTTTCACACACCGTTTCACACACCATAGGACGCATGACATAATTTTTATGGTTCTACCCTTATAGTACGATCTTTAGCAGACGACAACTGGGCTAACAAGACACGACTGCATTCCAATTTGATCTTTCCTCATGCAAAGGAGGAGTATGCCATCAGTGCACTACATTCTGTTGAAATATACATCTGCGAACTTACGGATCTGATTTCAAACAGAATGTTCGGGCTTACTGTCACAGGCAAGATTCCACTTGGCCTACGTGCTAATACAAACACAGATCGTGCCGACAAGATTATTTCCCTTGAGCAGCATTTGTTGTTACACACTAATCGTTAATACTAAAGTGGCGGATTTCATCCAAAGATTAGTTTGGTTGGTTTCCATCCTTTTTTGCATAGGAAGTAAGCCTCACCCCACAAGCGGGAGGACTCCAAGGAGGATCCCTGCAAAATTCAAGCGTTGTGTTCAAGCAGTACTGCGCGTTTAAGGATATCAGCTTCACGCTGTCTCTTTGTCGCAACTTCAAGCCCATTGACATTCTTCAGTTCGACGAGCTTGAAGACTGCTTCAAACTAAATATCAATGTCTATACTATGGATATTAAAATCTGGGAACGTTGAATGCATCCGTCGTTCGGAAAAAGAGTACGTCTCAGTCAACATTCTTTCCCATGAAAATCACGCGCTATACATCACGAACAACGACATGCTTCAACGCAAGTATCAATGTAAGAAGCGTAATGTGGTGTTTGTCAGCTTGCCAAGCTCCGCAATCACACCAAAAATCAGTGCGAGCTCGTCAACATTGAGTCAGCTATTTCTGATGTATCCCGAGAGTCGCGAGCTTTATTTGGCGAGTTTCTTGAGCTAAGCATATTCCAATTCTCAAGCTTCGGTCTTGGCTCATAACTACGAAGAGCTGTTGAGTCTCCAACACTAGAAGAAACGGCCACAAGTACGTAACTGGTGGTGGTTATGTCTTTTCCTTGTTGGAAGCATCGATGAAAACATTCGCTATTGCTTTAAATCAATACAATATCGCAATGTCCGCTGAAAGATCAGTACCAACCCATGGCAAGTTTTGCGAACTACTTACAGCTCCGCTCTAAGGGAGATAAGGAAGACGGCGGATCAGAGGTAAAAAGGGACTAGGTGGCTGAACAGCTTAGTTTCGTATCTCTATACTATCATGCGTTGTGTAAAAGACTGGAAGATAAGAACGGTGTTATTTAGTCCGAGGTATGGTTGATGGAATTGCAGAGTTTATAAGCAATATTCAAGCGATTAAAATTGAGATGGACGGCGACCAAAACACAAAGAGACCTTTGACGACCATGGATATCATCAAACGTTAATAATCTGACGTTAGTAGCAATTTACTGCAACAACATACCAAAAGGCTCAGAGATGCTCTGGGTATTTCGGCTGCCGCAGACGTCTGGAGCTAAAGTGCGCACCTCATCTACCGCTATCAACAGGGTAGTTCGTTTCGAAGTAGGTTAGACAGCTTGGTTGTTGACGCTGCTTGGGAAGAACTGGATACCAGACTGGAACATAAGGCCCTAACAACGTTCACACTCGGGTAGGCATCCATATCACCTGGTACGCACACGGTAGAAGGTAATATCAGCCACTTAAAAACGGTCAAAAGCGATCAGCGAAGAGCTCTACAGAACTATACATTAGAGAGCTAGTGGAAAGCTAGACAGTACTTTGATCTTATTGTGTTAGCCAACAGTAACTATGCGTAATATGGGATCTGGAGCCACCCCATACATTTCTATAGACACTGCCTAATTTGGCTTTTCCGGGAGCACCTATATTTACACAAGTAGGTAGGCTCCACATCATCTTTTTCAGAGGCCTGGACATGAAGATGGTCGACGTTAGTAACTATGTGCCAGCTGACACCAGCTATGACAAGTATCATACGACTTATCTAGGCGGGTGCAAACGTGATGACAAGATTCGATGTATCTGCGGTCTTGGTAAAGGTATTTTCCCGTACGAGCACATCACCGCTTTCAATGTGTTAAACCAGACCACTATCCCACCTAATTCAGCTTTTGACAGCAACCTTCGTGGAACAAGCATCACCGACGATGACTACAAGCGCGTACAGTTTGTTTGGGGGAAAGCATTTTCTATGTCGTGGTCGGCTATTTTCTGAGTCAGTAGGCTTTATTGTAGTACATAATTCTATTATGTGCAGCATCTTCTATGTCAGGCAATAGTGGCAGCATTTCATACATGGACACAATGCGTTGTAATATCATTTAGAGAATATTGCTGAACAATACAAAATGACGTGATTGTTCGTATCAAGTATGGTCCCTTGGCGCGATACTTGACCAAGCTACCTCATTTGTAAATTTGCATCAAGATGCGCCCTCTGATGCGACTGAAGATCTCTATCGACAACGCTGTCAACTTCATAGACAGAATGAGGCATCAATTGGTAATCGCGGAGCGCCTTGTCGCAATACAAGTACGACGTTTACAATCGCTCCACGACAACACACTAAATCGCCTAGACGGCGAAAGGCTGTACATGCGGCATCTGAATCTGATAACTTCGCTATATTCAGAGAATCAGGAGCAAGCACGTTATCTTTAGAACAGTCCGACGTTGACGAAGATTTGGATCAATCACACAACGATTTGTACTATTACTCAAGCAGCGAGGATTCCGGACAAGCCGACAACGACGATTATGCGAGCGAATCAGAAGAGAGCCAACGCAATTTCGACGAACCAAACTACATCCCTTCGCCGAACAACACCACGGACGATTCGACGATCGCCTATTGAGAGTGGCTGCACTTTCCTAATGTACAGACTGATGTTCTTGGACGGTTCCGAGAAAAATCCTGTGGACTTGACTTATGATAGCGAGTAAGTTACATTTTAGACCGTGTTCGGCGAGATCGTGATTTTAGAGAATAGCAATTTTTCTCGTGCTGGCTCAAAACGATGCGTCATTTTGAGTATCCAGCAAATGTGATTTTGTTGATGGTCGTTTAGTTGTTAAAATGTTATTTCAGATAATTTTGTGCAGTCAATTACAAACACTTCAAGAAACATTTTTCGGGGGTATGTGTCAACCCTTCACCTCGCAAGCCCTGATCATCACACCAACTGCTGATTTTTTGCGACCCATGACCGCTAGGTCTCTCCGTCGCAGCTCCTAACCTACCTCTGGGGTAGAACAGACGAATCTTTAAAGTGGTAATGCACATCCAACTAACATTCTTCATCTGGCAGCTGGAGAGATAACCGCTTACTAACTATTTAACCGAGGACATTTGAAGAACATGGTAATCGACACAGTTCTTACGTTTTTGTGTATTATGGCTTTTCGTTTGAGATCAGGCCGTATCACGCGAAAGGAAGCTCTCGAGAAAGTGAGCAGAAAGCTTGGTTTGTCTACTGCTGATGGTGAGCGTTTCTTCGAGGCAATTCATGCATCACCCAATCATTTTCTTGTCTCAGACAACTTTCGTATGGATTCAGAAACGCTTGACGCTCTGTTCGGTGTCACATCAGTATTTCTGTTAAGGACAAGCGAGAAGTTCTTGCTGTTGCTTTTAATTGGATCGGAACAGCAGCCTCATGCCGGGCTCAAGAGGTGCTATTTGACTTGGCACACTCAACGGTGCATAAGTACCGTCTTGACGGCGTATATGCTATCGTGAAGGCTCTGAATGATCTTATCGTTTTGCCAACGTCTGTTCCAAGAGAATTTATTCAGCACTTCCCCTACTTCGATCAAGCAGTTTGCGCCATTGATGGAACTCACTTTCGTGTTATGGTACCGAATGAAGACGTGAACCGATTCCGGAATCACAAGGGTTCCGCCACAATAAATACTCTCATTGCATGTGATTGAAATATGAATGTCTGCTTTGTCTACGTAGGCGGAGAAGGTAGTGCTCATGATTCGATGGTATTACAATGGAGTGAACTACTAGGTAGAGTTCAAGAAAATTTGTACGTACTGGTGGACGCTGATTATGGACTAAGCCGCAAGGTTTTAACACCTTATCGGAGCGTGTGTTATCCTCTCCAAGAATGGTCGAAATCTTCTGGCAGACCTTGAAATGGAAAGGAACTGTACAATCTTCGCCACGCAAAGGCGCGGAATATTGTTGAACGTGTGATTGGTGTTCTCAAACGCAGATTCATGGTTCTTCGACCGTGCATGGACTACGAGTTGCGAACATTCAAGCTGTGATCTTTGCGTGCTTGTGCGTGCACAATTTTATTCGTAACTTTGATGAGTTAGACTTGGGTGAAGATTTTAGCAGAACAACTCGAGAGCGACGAAGTGATCAAGCTCCTGGTGACGTTGACGACACCATAAACTTTGACTTTCAAGACGGAACATCTTGGCGAGACTCGATAAGCGATACAATGTGGATAGAGTATCAGGAGTTCAGGATGAATAACAGCGACGTTACGTCTGACGATGAGCTTGTCAGTGACGTGGACAGCGAGGGAGATGCATCAGTGATGAATCCTCGGATATTTCTTCTCAAAGCTGCTGCAGTGAAGAAAGTGGTAATCAAATGGACAGTAAAGATGTCATGGAGGAGACTAGCGATGAAGAAAATAACTATGAATTGGAGACGGCTTCGAGTAGAACAAATTGATGCTACCGCAAACATGATCGATAGATCTTAATATTATTATTGATGCACGTAAACTAATGCATGGTTCTTCGACTTCCGTCTTTAGGACCTCGTAGTTACTGGTGAGTTTTGTTCTGGGTTTTGTTGCTGCTGGAAGGGCTCTTGAGAGAAGATGCTGATGATTTTGTGGTGGTTACCCGCAGTGGTGTATCACTCTACACCAGTTATTGAAATCCAGACGCATCACTGTCGCATTCTTGCTCATTCGCACTGCTTCTGGTCTGGCCCTGCATTTATGCGCTCATCTTCATTTTCATGTAGGCCTTCGTCGTCTTCATCAGGGACATAAACGCCTCCGTAACGTCATCATAGGCTTTGTGTTTCTTCGTACGCTTGTTATTTTGTAGCGCACCTCCCCGGATACGTTTGATCTTCTCAACTCGCCGTCGAACATTGCCAAAAGCCTTGCTACTACTTGGAAGATCTTCCGGATCGGCTACATGGGCCGATGTCGCTGGGGCGTTGCAGATAGACTTCGATACAGCTTGAGTATCGTCATCGGCATCGGTGATACTGTCATTGCCGACCTTTTTTGGGTTAGAGTAACCGCTAACGCAGTCATGGTGGTCGCGTAGCAACCTGTGGCACGTGGGTCTCCTGCAATACTGCTAATCATTATTACAATTCCAAAAAAATACTTTAAGCTTCGTATCAGCAATTAGAGCACACACTGTCGCGTGTAAAAAAACCATGTACACGAATGGTTGCGATCTTTGCTCGCTGCTTCGACCTCGATTGCATCAATTGATTCCATACGTCGTCGTCCAACATTGGCTTACCTACTCCCCAACGTCACTCAAATTGGAGATGTACCTGTACAGGTCGTACGTCTGCATCAGTCGTGCGTGCTTGGACTTGCGCTGACCTTTGTCATAATCAGCTGAATAACAAGAAGGAGTGTTTGTTAAGCTATAGCAAATGCATACGCAGAGCAGTAATTACCTTGTTCAAAGAACCGGTGCTGGGTAGCATTCAAATTAACTACCAGCGCGTTCCACGCCTTGCATTTAATGCCTTTATCGGTCGACAGTGACCGATCATTGCGTGTGTCGCGAAGTCGGTGAAACTTTGATCGCGGAGCAGGTGGCGTATAGTGAACCCGGTTATATGACTACTGAAAGGATTTCAGAGTCGTACAACGTAGGTGGGCGTGTGGTACCTTGTGGTATCCCTGTGGGTTCGTTGTCTTGGGAATATGACCCTCGCCGGAGTCTAAAGTTCAGTGAAGAGAAATTGTGTTCCCTTGGAGTCTGGTGTCGGAGTTCAGGAAGTCCTTCCAGGAGCGTTCGGGAGTCGGAGTTTCTGGAAACCAAGTAGGTTACCAGAAAGTTGGTGGTCGGGAAGAGGTTAATGTACCAGAGAGAGTCTGATATCGGCGTCTGGATATCACAAATCCAGAACCGAGACACTTGACTTTCAGAGATAAACAAACAAATATGCAGAGTTCAGGAATATACAGATATATATACAGCCGTTCTTATTCTTTCTGGGCCCTTGAACGGTGGGCTAATACTCCAGGTCAACTAGGGACTCGTTTACCAGACACCTGGTCTGTCTGGTATCCCTTTCACGTTCGCGCACCACCCTCTAATATAGAGGGAAATATAAACCAATACAATCAGCTATATATAACAGTCTACCTTGCACCCTGGAAACGACTGTCTAGTTTCCAGAGCCTGTCCAAACGAGCAATATGAAATGGGCTACCGCTAGAGACAAAACAAACGACCCAACTAGGATATGGAATAGGCGGGTCCTCTCAGGTCTCTACGTTACCTGATCTCCACCTAAGGGGACTGAATTTGGTGGAGATCACACGGCGTACGTCCTTTACGCAGTGGCTTGGATACCTCTCAAGCGGACTTGTGCAGTAGCAAGCAAATTGAACTCTGTTTATCGTTTTATCTTTCTCATAACTCTCATATATCTCTGGTAACTCTCTTCTTCTTGTCGTCCTTGGTGTCCTTCATGCATTCAGTCTTCATATCTCAGGTACACTTGGCTCTTGTATGCATCAGGTATCTTGACTTGGTTTCAGTATACAGTCAGTTCAGCAGATCTCGATGAGTTGACAGGTAGAGGCGCCATCACGGGGGATGTGCAGGGCAGTCATCACTTGATTGCGTGACCTAAACTTGGTTTCAGTATGGTCAGTGCAGCCGATCCCGATGAGCTGATGGGTAGAGACGTCATCACTTGGGATGTGCAGATCACACATCACTTGATTGCGTTACCTGCACTTGGGTTCACTTGGTTTCAGTATGGTCTTGAATCTTCGTTGATTTCCGAGTCTGGTATCCGGGTTTTCAGAGTCTGAAACCACTTTGGTTTTCAGAGTCTTGGTCATAGAGTGTGGAATACCAGAGTCTTGAACGGAATATCATAGTACGGAGCACCAATGCTTCAACGTACACGAAGTTCTTGAGGGTTGCGCGGGTGCGCGGCGTCCGGCGCGCGATACTTGGTCTCTGCGGGTAAGTGGTGTAGATCCTTGAACCATCATCGTCGCGCTGGACGGTAACGGGATGAGGTCCCTCAGAGATACGTTCTTCTGAGAGACTTTCCGCCAGGAATTAGGCACTCATCGTCGGGGAAAGTCCGGTGACCAGACAGAGTGCATTTGACCTTCAGAGTTGTGCACACTCTGAAGTACACTTCTGGTCCATTGGGCCCCTTTACAGTCAGGCGAAGGTTCGTCTAAAATCTTCCACAGATGTCGCACGGGTGCAGCCGTATCCCAAGCTCCCCCTCTCTCATAACCCATATTATAACCAATCACATCGTAACGTAATATCCACCTGTCGCTCGAAAATCGGAAATAGCATCATGTCAACCGCCCCTCCTGGTCACGATCCGTCAGTGCGGAACTTTCTCCAAGCTGTGTATCATGGCCAGGTCTATCAGACATTCTGATGAACGGTTTTTAGAGCGTAGTGTAGCAGCAACCCTTTGTCATTTGCCTGGATTTCAGAGCCTCTGGCGCCCTGTTCCCCAGTCTGATTCTTCTCTCAGACTCAGAAATTTGAACTTGGCTCGCCCAACGGGCGGTCATATTCCAATCCACTTTCTCACTCACATGTCGGAGGAAACAACCACGTCTTTAAGCACGAACACCTTGTCGAGTGGCACGGCAGGCGACGCCACAGGCACAGGGCCTGCTACGGCCACTGTCAGCGCGGTGCAGGGTGGTGACGTCGGCTCGACCACGTTGCCTGGTGGCAGCTCAAGCGCCCCAGCCCATACAACAAAATCCGGAACTCTCCAGGTCGAAGGTCACGTCAAGGACCTCCCTGATGGCAGCGTGAACTCGGCTGGCTCTTCACCGAAGGCTGCTCCACGTAATCCAGGCTCTGCATTCTCGGAAGGCGCCTCTGGTGTCTTCAAAACGCGAGCTTTTGGTGTACCTCGACTGCTGTCTACCGAAGAAGTCGACCGACTCTTCCGTCAAGGTCTGATGACGAGCGAAAGCGCTCCAGTCATTACACTGGGGGATTCTGAGGCCCCTCAGAATTACATCGCGCCTGCCATCGAGCCTGAGGGACGTGCCTTTCTGATAAGTGTACCAGCGCGAGCTGAGGACTTCCAGAGAGGTCGTCACATTACAAATGCATATGGCGGTCCTTGTGTGCTCGTAGGATACGAGACACTTACCGACGAAGACCTTCAGGAGTTGGAACGTGTGATCCCAAGCTTCGATCCCCATGAGACTATAACACCTCGTGCCCAGACTCCAAATGTGCCTACTCTGGATGCTCTGGCTTCGTCAGTGGAAGTTCGCCGCGAGTTGGCGTCTCTGCTATCCCATGTTCCCCATACCCGGCTTGCTGAAAGAGTCTTTCGGACGGCTGGCTATTTAAAGCTGATGACTGCAGCCCATCGACGTCTTCGGGAGCGTGTCGGCTCTCAGAACGGTGTTGCCCTGATAGATGCTGCGGCGGCTCGGTCGGTCGTGTGAAGAGATCAAGCGCGAGTGGGTCCTGAACTGTCAATACTGGAAACACGAACTTCAGGTTGCTCAGCAGGACGCTGGTATCGTGGAGGAGCGTATGTCTTCGGAGATTCGGGACCTCAAGGCCCATTACCAAGATCAAGTGGAAGCTCTGAAGGCGGACAAGGCGGCTCTAAAATCTCAAATTGCCGATCTCCAAGCCCAAGTCTCTATTCTGAAGTCTCGTCCCGACGTCAAGCCGACGGATCCATGGGGGTTTTCGGAGTTCTTGCAAGAGAACTCTGAGATCTCGGGTAATTGGAATCGCCTACACGATCTCTTGGTGTCATTTCAGGAAGACACTATTGTTCCAGATCATTGGACCACTATCATCAATGTGACAGCTCTGGATGAGCGAAAGAAACCTGTTCCTGATTTCAAGAAACGTCTTTCCGAAGAGCGAATTCGTCGGACAGCCGAAGAGGCTGCAAAAAATACTAGAGTTCTGGACCTCACTCGTTCGGATACTGATGTTCCTGATTCACAATCCAAGAGTCCCAGGTATCTCGTGTACTCCTCGAAATCTCCGGTTCAGGCGTTATCACCTAAATGGCCGCTCACGTCAGACTTCAAGAATCTCAAGCGTCGTCCCTCTGGACACCATCCTGTTGAAGACTCCGTACTTTCGGCGAATGCAAGTACCACGGTGGCCAAGTCTGAAGTATACAAGAAGCTTCCTGGAGATGTGGTCTGGAAAGAAGTTCGTCCTGACCTTCGTCAAGCTTTGTTGTCTGGCGTCGCTTATGACAAGGCCATGGAATGGTTAGCGTCGGACAAAAGGCTCATAGTCTCTTCAGTAGTCCGGTTCTTGTCCAGATGTTGGTGAGTGTGATTTTCTCGCGTCACTTGGATTCCACCCCTTGGACCAAATACGTCCCGGAAGTATACTATCAGATGGCTGATGAAGTGGTGGATCGTCATATCTCGGCTGGTACCAAACCCGCTGTTTGGGGTGATCTGGATGGTCACGTCAATTATCCTGAGAGCGACGTAGAATCTTCAGTCGACAACCCCAAAGAGGATCCTGACTACAAAGATAGTGGTGTTGTCGACTCTGAGGACGATGACGACAGTTCTGGGAGTGACACGTCCAAGAGCAAAAATTCTGGAAATAACAAGTCAGGAGTCAAGAATTCTGGGAGTAAGAAGTCTAAGAAGAAGCAGTCTGATGACCATTCACGTTCTGGCTCCAAGCGTCCTCGTGAATCTGAAGACGACTCCGACTCTGACGATGGACCAATCGTCCCACCCAGAGTCTAAGAGAAGCCGTGCGTCTGTGGTTGCCCACACCAGTCCCAAGTCCCATCCGAAATCCACCAGCGGAAGTGGATCGAAGTCTAAGGTTTCCTCTGGAAAATCACGAGGTCTGGTGTCCAAGCCCTACAAGTCGCTGTCGGTTAGGGAGCTCCAGGTGGTGGAGACACCAAATCGTGATGACTCCTCCTGGTTGTACTATGGTATCAGAGTACAACGCGTGAGTTCTACCAAGACTTCGACAGTCCAAACGTTGGGTTTTCCGGATTATGAGGTCCATACACACTCGTGCTCCATCCTCAAGGGACGTTGGACTCAGAACGCTACTGTGCTGTGATCCGCAGAAACGTGCTCCATGGGAGGTCATGTTTAACAACCGGTTTTCTGAGTTCTACTTCCACAGACGTGACGAACTGGAACCATGGTGCTGGCTGACGTAGAAGAGATTGTGCGCAGCATGAAAAAGCACGCTCAGGCTTTCTGGGAGCGGACTCACTGGGTCAACTATGGATGTCGAGGGCTGATGACAAGTGCGCTGAATTGCACAAGTACCGGGCCATTCGTCGAGCTGCTTTGATCGTCAACACAACGCCCTCATCCGGAAAGCTTGGCGAACAAGGATTTCCCAAAGTCGTTGCTCTCGGAGCCTGGCATCTGGACTGTTCCTGACACAGCGTGTCCCTGGATCTGGCAAGACCCCAGAGTCGCCGAACTTGGTTGTCCCAAGTGTCTGAGTCTGGAGACACAACGTGGGGACTTGGATGCCATTGAGCCTGCTCGCATGCAGTGGGCCACAGTGAACGTGGACGAAGAATGGCTACAATATGTTCCTGACGATATCAAGAAAGATATCTTGACGCCGGCTGAGCGTTCTGAGAACCCGTCTCCCTCAGCTACTGAATTCCCCAGCCCTCAGCCAAAAATTTCGTAGGAAGACTTCATACTGACTGGCCACTTAGCTGTCTGCATTTGTGACTAGTAAACCTCGGCCTGTGGAGTCATTTAATCTTTCATCTTCTAATATCTTCCACTACCACCATTGATTTACCTCTCCTCCTTCAACTTTCAATCGTTCATAATCTCGTA